>DVQG01000262.1:0-16539 GCA_018231605.1 Papilio ambrax
CGGTCGCTCTCCATTTTGATGGATTTAGGTGGCCGCTTGCTCGTTTGCCACCGTATATTATAAAATTTAAAAAAAAAGATATAACTGGTATATAAAATGTACATAAACTATACCTTGAACTTAACGCCACCGCATCCTACTTGATAGGATTCTGCCCAAACTAATTGTGTGAAGTAGTCGTAATGATGCTGACGTGATTGATTACATCTGAAATAAATGATATTTCATTAAAAAGAGTCCAAACATCGATGTCAAAATGAAATTCAATGCCAATATAGAACCTTAGTACAGATGTCTCACTAAGGAAACCACTTAACGTCTCTGATCTATAATAATAAATGTTACGTACTTGCGATATCGCGATATTAATGAAGCATTCATGTTCAAAAGTTCCATGTACCACACGTCCACTAAAATCGCCGGCGTCAAACCAGGTGAGTCGCCAACCACTGTGGCGATATTTTGACCGATTTTAACACCATCTGTAAAAGTGTAGAGTAATAGTGAACACTTTGATTTGATTTACAAAAAACTCTATAGAACTTAATTTTTTATCACAATTTTTCACAAAAGTTACGTAAACAATAACGACTTGTCTTGCAATACACGTTTAGTTACCTTACGGTATATTAAACTTATAGAAACATATTTATTTAACGTAATGTAGTAGAACCATCCATCATCGCACGTTGGATTTTCATCAAGTATAACGCCATTAAACATTTCTCAGTTACTTACCGGAAGAATAAATTAATTATGTGCATTCACAGTTCAATAAAGCTATATGAAATATCTTAACAATTATCTTAAGATATTTCATATAGCTTAATCTTAACAATTCAAGGCATAAAATTACCTGAATCTCCACAGATATTTTTATAATCCAACTCTTTAAACGGTAAACAACGGTCTGCCCATCTTTGCGCAGAATGTTGTAAACTGTCGCTCCAAGCCTGCAAACGCAAGACTAATAAAGTTTCTACAACAACTTTTCTAGTTATGTCATATCTGTTGTTTTAATAACATAGTATACATTTTTATACTTATAACGTCTAAAGTACTGACCATTTTTATCATGTTTTCCGCAGAAGGGAGAGAACGTATATCACCTGATGCTACTTTGTTCCGTCTGCTGTTTATTTTGTCCAGAATATCTTGCTTATCTTTGCTTGTTATGACAGTTTTTTCGTAATCGATGCAGCGGTTTACTAGATCATTTGACTGAAATCATAACACATTTTACGTGTTTTAAACCTACCCACTATACTGTTCTCGTACTGCAAGCGTTATTCTGCAGTTACTTGATATAATTAGTACTCGCCTCTTTACATATCGAATTATGTAAATCGTCACAAGTGTTCAAATTGCAGTAACATTCTACATAATTGCAAAACCAAACGTGGATAATAACTAATGAGATTAGATACTGAATTTTTGCCATAAATATCAAAAGCATTTTATCAGTGTTAAAAAAATTGTTAAAAAAGAAAGACTAGCCCGGCTGTTAAATTATCTAGATGGTTAATTTTAGCTTCGTTTAAAAATGTTTTAGGTTTAAAATGTGCCTACATTATGTGATTCAATGTAATTTTATTTGATACAAATAATAAATAGGTTTTTATATGTAATAAATTATATCGGACTTCACAAAGTAACTCTTATATTTTGTGGCGGAAGGTCTACCTGTGTTTGTCTCACTTCTCTGAATTAAAAAATGTCATGACAACATGACGTTGACACATTGCTTGGAAAATAATCATAACATAACCTCAATTATCTAATTTCAATGTAGGGATAACGTTACGTTAACCTTCCTTGTTAACCTAATAAGTACCATAATAATTTCATTCATTATCAATAGTTTAATTAAACTTGTGCCGTATACAAACATGAGTCGTTCATTGAAAGCTCTTATTGGACCTTCCATTCTTAACTCGGACTTATCAAAATTATTCGAAGAATCTCAAAAACTACTGGATAATGGTGCGGATTACTTGCATTTAGATGTGATGGATGGACACTTTGTTCCCAACTTAACCTTTGGTCATCCAATTGTTAAATGTTTGCGGAATCATATAAAAGATGCTTTTTTTGAAACCCATATGATGGTATCTAGACCAGAACAGGTAATATGCCATTATCTTAATATTTTAAGGTACTAAGGTTTCCGTGAAACTACAGGAGTAAAAGTAATACGATGTAAAAGTATTAGAATATGTTTAATTTTCGGGGTCTTACTTTCTACTTGACTTTATATTACTGTTAAGCTCTTTTTCTGCTGCTGCAATTTCTCAGACTAGTTATGATCATTATTTATAATATAAAAGTCAACCGCTAAATCTATTCTCAAAGGTACTATATTCAAAATTGTTTTTCTTGCAGTGGATAGTGCCAATGGCTGATGCTGGTGTGAATCAGTACACATTCCATATTGAACCCGTTACAGATGTTGAAGAGATTTGTCGAAAAATAAAGGAACATGGAATGAAGGTAACAGTGTACTTATGATTTAATTAATTAAATGTTATTGACACATGTCACTGACTCGCCTGACAAGTTAATGTTCAAGCAAATAATTGTGTTATTGTAGAATATGTTATTTGAGTCATGGAATGTAATATCTTGCCGAAATATTAAATTATTCTCAAAGTTTACGTAATGAATTGATTTTGTATCTGTATTTTAACATACTTCAATAAGTAAAAGATGCTTAATTTAAGTTTTTGATGTATGTACAATTATTACTCTGAGATATATGACCTGTTTAAAGTAATTCATTACTTTCTAGGGCTCACTTTTTTCAAAATTAAAGACTACGGTAGTTTTTGAAATTTTCTTAAAAAAGCATACTGGAAGTTAGTAATTTTTGACTTTAAATCAGTTTTCGTTTTTTGATTTTAAAAAAATATTTAACTCATCCAGGCTGGAGTTGCAATCAAGCCAGGCACACCTGTTGAGGAGGTGGAAGAATATATTTCAGTTGCGGATATGGTGCTCATTATGACAGTAGAGCCAGGATTCGGAGGTCAAAAATTTATGGAGAACCAGATGACTAAAGTCCAGTACCTTAGACAGAGTTACCCATTACTAAATATTGAGGTTGACGGTGGTGTTGGACCTTCCACAATAGATTGTTGCGCTAATGTGAGTGAACTACTGTTTTATTTATTAAATATATGTACTTATTTATGATTTATTCCTAAAACTAAGTGGTTTTATACAGTAGTCTTTGTTAGACTAGTAGATAGGTAGCTGATAGAGCCCCCAGACTAAACAGTTTCTAATGGCTGTTAATTTGATGTAATTGAATGTTAAACCAAAATCATGTTACAAACCAATCAGTGCAGTTCACACTTACATACTAGTTAATGCATTTAAATGAACTATTAGTAGATTAACTCTGTAATGAAGTACTTATGGTTTTACTGCAAATAAATATATATAATAATCATTTTTACTGTGTAATGATGTAATACCATTTTATATTTCCAGGCTGGAGCAAACATGATAGTATCAGGGACTGCTGTTACTGGGTCAAAAGATCAAATGGCAACAATCAAATTACTCAGAGATACTGTACAAACAGCTATTGATAAGATTAAAAATACTAAATAGGTCATTTAAGAAATAATTTCTATACAAAAGGTTAACTATTAAATACATTTTATATAGGGTTTTAAGAGTAAACTTTGTTTGAACTTTTTTGTAAGGGTTCAATGGTCTTCCATTCCTATTTTTGTACAATTTTAAATAAAAGTACAGTTATTTTACAATTGTATTTTTTAATCAAATCTGCTTAAATCTATATTATTTTCATTATCCAAATGATCTGGAATGTCTTGCTTTTCCTGTGGGAATATTGAACTTGTAGCTATACCGGTTTCTTTAAAAACCATAGGTTCATTTTCCGCTTTTAACTTGCTTCTCAAACTGGATAATGCTACAAGTACTGCCTCTTCAGTTCTAATAGTTCTTGAACCCTGATTTGGTAAAACATTTATGTAATGATTGAATAGCAAACTTGCATCATCCACTTTCAGTTGTTCATCACTTTCTAATGCGGCTTCAATACCCTGTAACCCTCCAAATACTATCAAAGCATGGTTATATTTGACACCCTCATTTGGTAATTCATCAATGTGAGTACCTCTGTCTGATGTTCCAATAGTCAAATCATATCTAAAAAAATATTTTAGCATCAAGTTTTATACACTAAGGTAATTAAACAGTTATATTATTCATAAAAAAACCATCTACAGCATATTTATAAGAATAAAAATGTGTTCTTACCCATCCTTATATGGTGATTGTGTAAATATTTGACTTAAATTGGTAGCAATTCTTACAGTGTAGCCCCAGTAAACACCTGTCTCAGCTCTTGGAGTTGCTAGACTCACTATTTTACCCTTTAATTTCTTACTGCCTTCTACAGCTGGTAGCATTTTAACAGTAACTCTAATACCAGGGTTTATTAATTTGTCAGATGATACATCTTGTAATAATCCAACATTGACTTGTGAACCTCTACCTGGTTTTACTTTCTTGTTCATTGTAATCCCTTCCCTGGAATTCAAAATAATTAATGGCAACTCTAATAGAAGCTAATAAGTTGTATGATGAACAGATTCAGTTTTAACTAAATAGAAACTGTACAGTTAAACTGATATTTCAAAATTTGCTTTCACACCTTCAGTTCTAACTGTGCAGTTCAACTATAAAGTTTAAATTCATGGTGTGTAACATGCTTTTTATCTTGTGCTCGGACAATATTGTATACCTGAATTTAAAATCATTAGACATTCTTAAATGATGTGGAGCATCTAAAGGATTTAATAAACCTGCAAATTCCAAATCTTTGTGTATAGGGAAAAAATGTTTCCTAAGGTACTGGGGGCATTCTAAATACTGAAGAATACGTGCTAACTGCACGCAACTTTTTCGAGCTATCTTTAATCCTTCAGTATCTTCCAATTTAGATTTTTTAGTATCTAGTTTATCTCCAATGTCATCGTATACAATTACTTCATCAACACAAAATATACAAGCGGCTCGAGCAATTTGTCCCGCTAAATATGTTCGCAGTTCCGCTGATTGTGCATTTTCCATAATTGAACCTGGAACAGCAATGCTTATTGTTGATATTTCAGCATTTTTCTTTTCTATCTCTGCTTCTTCTTGAGCTTTCACTTCTACTTCCTTTTCTAGAGCTAACCTCTTCTCGCGTTTTATTATCTTTTCCTCGTTTCTTTGACGCTTTAATGCTTTTCGCTCTTGATTGATTTCTCTCCAGCTCTTTCCCGGAGGTTTTGCAGGTATTAATGGGTCAGACATTTTAAAATAATTATTTTAAATTATATTTATCGCAATCATAACATTTATTTCATTAATAACCATGTGATTTTAAGTCAAACTTCACATTGACAGTTGACACTGATTACTGACAAAAGCCATTTGGCGAAAAATCAAAGAGTAAATTATACATGGTACTACTATTGCTGTGATTTATTATCTACTTCGCTTGTCGCAAATGATTGACAAATGTGATAAATGACAGACTTGTCAAGTGTTGTTTATTTTGTTGTTATCAGTATAGTATAGTAATATAAAAACTCAACTTTATTAATTAATTGTAATTAATTAAATTCACAGAAACAATCCAACAGTTGTGGTATTTAAAGGTATGCATTATATATTACTAGCTTTCGGCTGCGACTTGGTCCGCGTGGAATTAACAAAAAAAAAGCAGCACATGTGTTCTTCCCTACTACACTCTACATGTATGCCTAATTTCATCTAGATCCGTTCAGCAGTTAAGGCTACAAATTTATCCAAACATCCATCCATCCAAACTTTCGCATTTATAATATCGGTAAGAAGTAATGTATGATTTCGTACAAAGTCGGCGTTTACTTCTAACCTCCGTGAAACCGGTAGTATCATGAGGTATAAAAAAACAGTTGTACACTGATTGTTAATGCTTTAAATACATTAAGGTCATAAACCGAATAGTACAAAAACTCTTTGAATTCTTGGTAAATAAAAATTGACAATCAAATACATAAAGAAAATATAAAATATGTTGATTGATTAGGTCACACTAGATATTAAAATACATATCAGTGCACACTGTAGAATATGACTAAAAAATAAAGTGGTCATTATTAAGCAATTAAAATTTCCTTGCATGCAAACAATTACCAAAATCAACTCCTATTGTATAGGATCGGTTACCTGGTTACGAAGATGTATAACTCATCTCTTTACAAATTACGAAAAATAGTTAACATTTTCATTACATCATACATCTGTGTTGTATTTGTGTCTTGATTTATAATAAATTATTGAGAGACTGAATTGAATTGAATATATTATATTATAAATGCAAAAGTTTAGTGGGATTGATGGATGTTTGTTGATCTCTATGAAATTTGGTATAGATTTAGAGGATAGCCAGGAAGAACACATTGGCTACTTGCTTTTGTTTTTTCTTATTACACACAGACGGAGTCACACACAAAATCTAGTTATTGAATATGTTTACTAGTAATGTATAATGTTGTTTATTAGCCGAACTCTTTGCAATTGTATCATTATTTTCATCATATCAACAAATGTAATAGGGTTGTCACATTATATATGAAAATGTATAGGGTAATTCTGATGCTGTTAACTTTGATTTTAAAAAACTGTAATAAGATAGGACTATTAACCAAGGATATGGAAGGAAATGAGATGTTTTTGTATTATTTTTAGAAGAAATTAAAAGATGTTTTATTTTGGAGATCAACCAACACCTTCAGTGCTAGTTAAATTTTGATCATTGGGTGTCATTTAATTACAATTAAGTAACAACTGTTTCTGACAACCCTGTAAATAATGAACAAACAAAATTATCTGTTATCAGGACCCCTGTTGAAAAGGTCAAGATACTGTAATACTTGCTAGAGGCATAACATCAGTGTGTTATCAAATATTTAAACGCAAGGACATGGCAGCAAATGGAAAATTAGGTAAGTTATTTATTTTTAATAATTGTTATTTTGTGTTCACCATGAAAAAAGTTCACTATTATGGTCTTATTTATTTATACAAACACTCAGCATATGTGCATCTTCTATTCCAATGTTTAAATAATTTTTATATCTATTTTAAAATTTATCAATAACATGTATGGTGCACCTATTTTAAAAAAAGGAATGAAAAATATTATTTGACCAATCAACCTTGACCAACTCGGGGCTTTTTAGTCAAAAATAGGTCTGTTTTTGGGCGGTTTAGTTAGATTATGAGCTTTTGCTTAATTACAACACATAGGTAATTGGCTCAGGCCCTAGATTAAACTATTGATAACTACTTAAGGCTCTGATCTAGCGACCCAAAGTAGGTCTTGGCCTCCAACATGAGAGATTATTATTAAAACTAATTTGTTCAAGTATTGTTAAAATCAACTATTATTTTACAGCTCTTCTCAGTGTGTCTGATAAGGCAGGGCTCTTGCCTTTAGCGAAATGCTTATCGGACATTGGCCTGGGGTTAGTGGGCAGCGGTGGGACAGCGACAGCGCTCCGTAATGCAGGTCTCAAAGTGTTGGATGTATCGGACATCACTGGAGCACCAGAAATGCTTGGCGGTAGAGTCAAATCGTTGCATCCGGCTGTACATGCCGGTATACTATCTAGGTACATATTGGCTACTCTATGATCCAATTTTTTCAGACCATTGACGTCTATAATCCACTAAACAAGTTAGTTTGATTCAAACTAATAATAGAGATAAAATTATTTGTTAGTAATCAATAAGTACATCTAAATTGAAAAGTAGCAGAAGCTATTTAATATTCATATGTAAATCATATTAATTATAAATTTTGCACCAGATTGACGGACTCTGACCAGGCTGACATGAAGCGTCAGAAGTTCGATATGATCAGTGTAGTTGTTTGCAACTTGTATCCATTTGTGGAAACTGTCGCTAAGCCTGATGTGACAGTCCCTGATGCTGTGGAGAACATAGATATTGGTGGTGTGACTCTGCTCCGTGCTGCAGCTAAGAACCACGATAGGGTTACTGTTATCTGCGACCCCAAAGACTATGATTTAGTTATTGATGAATTAAAGAGTACTAAAGAGCATCAGACATCTTTGGAGACAAGGTTTGTAACATAATTTGTTAAGCAATTCTTACAGTTTTATGACATTCTTCTACTCTAATGTATTATTTTTAAGGCACCATATTTTAATCATGTGTAACAATATTTACAGGCAAAGGTTAGCTTTAAAGGCCTTCACTCATACATCAGAGTATGACCTGGCCATCTCTGACTACTTCCGTAAGCAGTACTCAGCGGGACAGTCGCAGCTCACCTTACGATATGGTAAGAAACACATACTTATAACTGCTGTGTATAGTCTTACTAACATTTTAAATGTGAATGCTCGGGTGAATGGATGTTTGTAAGACTTTGTAGCCTAAATTGCTGAATGGATCTCAATGAACTTTGGCATAGTTAAAGGGGATATTCTGGAAGAACATAGGCTATGAACAATTTTTTTTAAGTATGTGTAGTCTAAGACTCTCGCGAAAGCTAGTTACTTGTAATGTTTTCTTTGTCTGTAAATAATTTAAAAAAAAGATTTATAGACACTTTTTTTTACAAGAAACATCATAATTTCAGGTATGAACCCACACCAAAAGCCGGCACAATTATTCACAACATTAGATAAACTACCTCTGACTGTTGTGAACGGTTCCCCGGGTTTTATCAACTTGTGCGATGCTCTCAACGCCTGGCAGCTGGTGAAGGAGCTGAAGGAGGCGCTGGGGTTGCCTGCTGCTGCAAGCTTCAAGCATGTTTCTCCAGCTGGGGCAGCTGTCGGTCTACCATTGACTGAGGCAGATGTAAGCAATTTATATATTTTTTGTTTATAAAGGCTAAATCAACACTTGGCCACAATCCCACTGGATTTAAAGTTATCAATCTTAAGTCAATGCCTAAAACCTTACTTTTGGTCACATAATATAATAGTTTAATTCCAGTTTTGAAGATTAAAGGAAGATATATAATTCTTAAAGATTATAGTTTCAATAGATTAATTACAATGTCCAAGTTTAAATCTCTATTTGCGATCAGAAATGACGTAAAAAGCTTTAAAGTAAGTGACAAGGGGGCGTCTACGAACATTAAATGTTCCCTGTAACCTAACATTACACATTTTTTTTTTTAATTCTTTTTTAATACTGAAAAGGGAAATAAAAAATTGTCTTTACTTGAATATTTGTGAACAGGCGTCAGTATGCATGGTGAGTGACTTAGTGGGTCAGTTGTCGCCATTAGCGTGCGCATACGCACGCGCCCGCGGCGCGGACCGCATGAGTTCCTTCGGGGACTTCGTGGCGCTGTCGGATATATGCGATGACGTCACCGCGCGCGTTATCTCCCGCGAAGTTTCCGATGGGATAGTAGCGCCCGGGTACTCACCTGAAGCACTACAGATACTCAGCAAGAAGAAGGGAGGGAATTACTGTGTTTTGCAGGTAATAAGCAATGCTCTTTAGAGGTTTTTTGATGATTTACTAGATTTCTCCAGCGACGCCGCGTGGAATAAAAAGAACAGTAACGTGTGGCCTGTGTATTCTTCCAGGCTATCCTCTACATCTATGACAAATAACATTGAGATCCTTCCAGCCGCTTAGGCTACAAACTTCAACAAACATCCATCCATCCAAACTTTCGTATTTATAATATTAGTAAGATAAACTAACGCTTGACCACGATCCCGGATGACTTCTATTGCACTTAAGGTTTGCTACTGAAGGTTAGTGGGTCAAATTCCACACAATCTTGTCTTCTCACCAAAAGACAGAGTATCTTTAGAAGATTACCCATCCGGCACTAAATAGTTATTTTCATAGTTTATATTGGCTGAATGTTAAATGCGAAAATTTGGATTATCATTTGGATGTTTATTACTACATCTCCAAGATAGGTTTACGTATCCCGACGAAATTTGGCACAGACATAAAACATCGTCTTGAAGAACACAGGGAGCTTATAAAGTTTTTTTTTTTTTAATGTAAGTAAGGAAAAGTTTTGAACTAAACATCACTTTAATTGTGTTAAAGTACAATATTTAAGTAATATAAATTATTTAAGTTTTATATAAAGCAGGATTGTAGTTCAATTATAAACATCAGTTATTTCAGTTTTAATATGTATCTTTAATTTTAGATGGACCCATCATACACACCATCGTTGATGGAGCAAAAGACAATATTCGGTATGACTTTGGAGCAGAGACGAAATGACGCCAAAATATCTTCGGATTTGTTCAAGAACATTGTCAGCAAAAATCAAAACCTGCCCGAAAGTGCTGTGAGAGATCTCATAGTGGCAACTATCGCCCTCAAGTATACGCAGAGTAACTCTGTGTGCTACGCTAGAGACGGGCAGGTATTTCATTTCTTTTAAATATAATGAATTATTATTGTTTTTACATCTTTATGCTAACTTTGTCAATTATGATTTCCGCTTTCACGTTTGCCTTGTAACAATTTTTTTAATAACAATCAAACGACAAAGCGGCCACTCGAATCCGCCAAATTTATAAAGCGACCACTGATTATAAATATCCGTTGCCTTCCCTTAATCGACGGAGGAGGAGACCCACACAGTGAGGAAGTTTCCCCTTCCTATTTTTAAGCAATAAAATTGTAACTAGCGAAATTAAACACTGAACTAAAGATCCCGCCACAATGGCGCGCAAATCATAAATTCTTCTAATGACATTGACAACTGTCAGATATGTGACGTTTATACCAATAATCTTCAGTTTCGCCAATCCAGGGGGGGGATTATAGGGGCCATAACCCCCCTCTTAGCTGATTAGTCAAGAGCTTGACGAAATATACTTACATATTTTGTCAAGCTCTTGACTTGATCACGACTATGTGACCGCTCCCCCTCCTTGGCGCCAAAGCTGGATCCGCCATTGTTGTCTAAGGTCTAGTAAGTTAGTGCATTGAGAGAGCCTCTTAGGGACGTATAAAGGTGATGAGTCGTCCATAAGGTGGTGGGTATCGGCGCGGGGCAGCAGTCGCGCATCCACTGCACGCGGCTGGCGGGCGGCAAGGCGGCGCTGTGGTGGGCGCGCGCGCACCCCAAAGTACGCAGCTTGCGCTTCAAGTGCGGCGTGACGCGCGCCGTGCAGGCCAATGCTATAGATAACTATGTTAATGGAACTGTCGGTGAGTATACAACAAAGTTACCGCCAATAGCCCAATGGTTTGCGGTACGGACTACCGATCTGCGGTCAAGGATTCGAATCCGGGCATTCGACTATTGTCGTAAACCATATTAATGAATATTAGTGAATTTCGTTTTTAATTAAAGTAAATATTGGTGAATTAACAAAAATCTACCAATATTTTAAAAAAGTGTAGTCATGGACTTTTTAATTTAGTGTTGTACGCAATAATAAGTAACTTATGCTGGTTCACACTAGGCCAGTACAGTTGAACAGCGGTCAATAACTGGACTGTCAACTGGCACGGTTTAAACGCTAACTACCGCCAGTGACTCTACGACTGGCCGCTGCAGTGCACTGGCCCAGTGTAAACCAGGCATTATGAGTCTTTTGACATTGACAATGTCTGCTAGTTTTTAGAGTTACCAGCAATCGAAAAATACCTAGCTTCTTTCTAAATTCTCCCCGGTTGAAGTGTAAACTAAAAGATTTGCTATTTTTTTATAAATCGAATTTCGAAATTACAGGAATGGTGACATGGACCCGTGGAGTAGCCACTTTTTCTTTGGTTTTGCGACATTTTGACTGAACTTATGATGTTACACGTTTAGTTATTAATTACTTTGTCCTCTATTAAATTGCTATTCTAACGTTTAGTTCTCTATTTCTCTTCAGGTTCAGATTTGCCTTTAGAGCAGTGGGAGTCGCTGTTCGAGGGCGCAGCGCCCGCGCCGCTGTCGGAGGCGGAGCGCGCGGCGTGGCTCCAACAGTTAGACAAGGTCGCACTCGCCTCTGACGCCTTCTTCCCTTTCAGAGATAATATCGATAGAGCTGTACAGGTTAGTTCTATTTTTAATAAGACCATAAATATTTTTTAAATGAGATTTTTTCATAGAAGAAAGAATTTTTTGATCAGATGCTAAGATATATCAGACATTCACTCAAGTTTAAATTCTTTTTTTTTTATTTGTTTTAATGTATTAAAATATAGTTTTATATTCTTACTAAATATGTTAAAAAGTGACAAAAAATATATTTTGTTATTATCCTAAGACGAAATGAATCGAGGTTGCCCTAGTTATTTAAATTTTCATCCTTGTCATTTTTTTGACATACGTAATGTTTTACGGAATGTTGTTTACATTACATAAAATAAAGATCTTATAATGCTGGGTACCCGCACGGGAATAGCTATTACCTTAATTATTTGAAAAGAGAATAAGAAGGAGGTTTTAATAAGATTTTTTCATAATTTTTTTATTATTTGCAGTGTGGCGTTCAATATATTGGCAGTCCGTCGGGCTCCAACAATGACCAAGAGGTTATCGCGGCCTGCGATGAACACAACATTGTCCTCAGCCACACTAATCTTAGATTATTCCATCACTAAACTACACCACTCAAATATATTTTTGACCTGGCACATCGATACAAAGGCACTCTTCTGTGCGAAGTGCCAACTAAAACAATAAATACTAAAAAAAAAATATCCAGAGTAAAGTATATTTCATTAAATAAAACTAATTTTTGATATAAAAGTTTACATTTAATATTGTCTTCCAATAATTATGTTATATATGTTAAAGCATTTAAATAATTATTAAGAATCTCTACACTTTTACATTTAAATGTAAGAAAACTTGGATTTGTTATTAAAATATATTTTATTTGTTTTGTCTTATTATTTGAATACTATAAAATATAATAAAATACTACTAGAAACATACTCGAATTACGAAATTATGAAAATATTACGTTGTTTGTTATCAAATGATCATCCTGTAGTCGAAACGAGTTAACTCACAAAATATACTCTATGGCAGCTCGTTTGGACTGTAAACAAACAGAAGTTGTTTAAAAATTGCTTTTTAATGTAAGATTGTTTGGAAATCGTCGCCAGCAATTAGTTTTTAAGTCAATTAAAAGTTAACTAATGTTATTTGTCTTTACTTTTTATAATTTGAATTATCTACATTCCTTAAATATAATTAGTATTGCTAAAAAGTGCCTTGTCATTAATTATATCAATAAACAAATATTTAGTAATCATTGTTTTTTTTAAAACCCAATGACGATATAATTAGATATAGTTGTGACAAAAGAAAACATTTTAAAAAAAATGTTGATTTTATTGGGGAAAATTTGAATTTGCTTTATATTTCTACACGCGTCATGTATAAATTAATTACCATTTGGGTCATAAGTAGCGCAGATCGAAAATAAGACGCCAAAACACACAGAATATTCTTATAGGTCAAGAGGCTATCTTTGTTATATCAAATAGGTATTTTTAATTTTATTTTTGACATTTCATACAGTAAAAACGACTACAATAATCTATAATTGGAGTTGTTTCTTGAAATTCACGATTCCGTATCCTAACCTCCCAATCTAGTTCTTGTTATCATCGCTTCGGGACTTTTTGTGATTCATTATCATCGGGTGTACTTGGTAAATCCCCGGTTGATTGCGTCATTCAAATGCATAGGCATTGTGATAACATGTGTCAAATTTACCCATATTTAGGGAAATTTTAACATTTATATTACGTACTTGTAAGGATTAATACTTACAAGTTAATGACTAGTTTTCAATATTATGTGTAAATAAGGTACTTTTGTTACCAAATTGTGTCCTAGTAATTCCATTTGACAAATTAATTGTGCAAAAGAATGATTTTCTGTTATCGAAAATTGGTTACTTCGTTCATTCTAAAAAATAAATGTATTTAAAGTTATGCTATCAAGCGCACTTTATATTTTCTCAGGAAGTTGTAAACAAAATTATGGCAACTCCAAAACAAAATTCTAGCAGAACTGCATGTCGTACTTTAAGATCGCAGTTTT
Source organism: Papilio ambrax (assembly GCA_018231605.1). Classification (NCBI taxonomy): domain Eukaryota; kingdom Metazoa; phylum Arthropoda; class Insecta; order Lepidoptera; family Papilionidae; genus Papilio; species Papilio ambrax. The sequence goes on from DVQG01000262.1 coordinate 14,090, forward strand.
CGTTGTGTAAAGTGTGAACTGTAAACATGATGATGTAAAGTTTGAAACTTTTTAATTTTTTTACTTTTACTCTAAATAGCAAGTGCCATAGTTGTGAAAGTGTTTTAATATTAAATCAAAGTATAAGCTAGACAGGTGTTTCACTTGAACTTTCAATAGCAAATTGTGTAGTTTACCGTGTGTTTAAAGTTTGTATATAACAAATATGTCTGCAAGTGAGCCAGATATAAGCGAATCTTCCAATTTGGAATCGCCATCCCCCCAGTCGGATTCTCCTTACAGTTCTCCGTCACAACAGGTGCCCCAGTTGGCAAACTTCTTGACGGTTCTATCATGCGGAGATAATACGTTCAATTATGATACCGGTAAGTACAACACAAAAACTGATTATTCTGAAAAAGCATTGTATTGCTGCACAACAAAAAATACATGTTTCTTTGTTTTTTTTACAATACTTCCTGCAGTTTCGAGTCACCGTTGTAGCACATTATTTCGTTGGTTTTCCAATCGCGGGACATTTAAATTGTCTCTCTAATTGCCTTGTTTGTGGGCATGATTTTACTTTAAAACTCCTGACAAGCTTTGTGATGTTTTCATACAATAAATCATTTTTAAAAAATGCATTTAGAATTTAGGTTCTGTTATTGTGTTTTTCATTCGATGGATTTGGCTCCCAAGGCGACTTAGGAAATTATTGTTTTGATAATACAGTTGATAATTGATAAGTTTGATGATTATTGGGGACAGCTCTCATGTTATTAACTCCTATTCTATTTAATTGTTAAGTATCTTTGTTTGTGTTGCAAATTTGTAATTAGATGTTGCAATCATGTTCTCAAATTACACAAATAGTTTTATGCAGTGATGGCAATATCATAAAGTAAATGTGCTTGAATTTTAGTAAATGATATCACATATCACTGCTTTTATATTTGTATTAGACAGGTATAGAATTATGGAGGTATAGAATAATGGAAGAGGACACATCTTACAGACATATTTTGTCAAAATGTGCTATAGCTGCCACTGGTCAGTCTTACACACTGAGCTTCATATTTTTTTTATCATCCTTATATCTTTATTTGAGTATTTACTACAATATATGTTATGTTTATTACGTAACATATCATGTAGTAAATAGAGCACCACCGGCTGCGATCACTCAACCTTCTCATAATATATGCAGTTTATAAAATAACTGCCTTTTGAATCGGGGCCTTTGATCCAACTGTTTAGCAAGAGCTTCTTGAGATGTTGAAGCTCTTCACTATTCATGCATTTGTTTTATAACTAACCTAAATAATGAATCTTGTTTTGAAAGAACATTTGATAATTACTTAGTGATGTTATATTTAGTTTACCATCAGGCAGGATCAAACATAAAAAGAAATATGTTTATTTTTTACTTAAACAATGCTACAGTTTTATTTCTATTTTGCAATATTATGTTTTTCGTACTAAGGTGTTGTACTAGGGAAGGTCTTAGGTGTCTCCTAAGAATATTACAAAGAAACATGATCATAACACCATGATATTCCAATTAATTTAACATTGCAAAGACATTTAAAAAAAAAACAATACTCTCTAGTAAATGTTATTCTAGACCAGTCAGCTCTATGAACTGTAGATCTTTAACCTCATGCCACTGATGTAGGTTCGGCATACAAGGTTTCATAACTGGTCTGATGCCTGTTGCCAACCCTACAGGGGAAGAAGTTAATATTTTTTATAAACTAATTATAGCTAAATACAAATAAGACTATATAATCTTGAACTAGTTAGCAAAAGTTTGTGTGGCAAAATATTTATAATTCTTTTACTTGCAGGAAGAAAGCCATTTCTCAGAATTATTGAGCAGCCGCAGAATCATTTTAGATTTCGTTACAAAAGTGAAATGGTAGGAACACATGGCAGTCTACTGGGAAAATCATATGCTCTTAATAAAACAAAAACACATCCAACTGTTGAGGTAAGTTGCATTATTTACATCTTTTTATTTTCAATTGATTACTGGAATTTATGGATAAATAAAGCAAAGAAACTATTTCATTACTGAGACGTCATATAGAAAAAAATCTTTATTGGATCAAAACAATTTTGTATAAAATCAGTGGAAGTTTGTCTCCTGAACTAGTAATACCTGTGTTTCAAGACGCAGGGCATTCTCTTAACTATTATCTTGTGCTGTTTACAGTAGATTTTTTTGATATGACTATTTGAAAGTTCTTTTTAAATTATTTAGCTTATTCCTGAAGTTTAATACCATTTCCATTCCTACTGTTTTCTCATTTTATACCCTTAACTACCTTTCGCCCGGGACTCCGCCTGCGTGGAATTAAAAATTCCATTTTTCCAGACTATCCTCTACCTCACTCTTCTATCAAATTTCATCGAGATCTGTTTAGCCGTTTAGGCTACAAACTCTAACAAACATCCATCCATCTAAACTT
>DVQG01000263.1:0-16529 GCA_018231605.1 Papilio ambrax
TAAACAATTGGCATATCATCTAGCACAAGTTCTATTTTCGATATGGAAGACTCTTCAAGGATTTAAAAGTTTATCTAAATTTATTTTGTGGAAGTTGATATGCCAATTGTTTATAGATAAAAGATATTGGAAGTAGATATTACACATTGTAAATGTACAATGTAAATACTGTATATATTTTATAAAAATACATACAAAAATCGAGTTATGGTATCCATGAACTTCACTACTGTTAAAGATTTTGTAATATGTTTCATTGATATTTCAAGCATACTTTAAAATTATGGACCTCAAAATGTTACTGTATGTAAATTTTTAGACAAGATTGAATGGAAGCTTTTATCATTATTTGAGTTATAAAGAAAATTCAACAACTCTATACTACTTACTCCATAAGACCTATTTGTTACAATCGTGATACGTAAGCCTTGAGATGGAAGCAAATATAACAATATTAAATTCACTTAAATTTGAGATACTATTTACATACATTTTCACAATAATGTAGAAATAAACATACAAATATGTATACAATTAAAGCGCATCAATTTGTTTTCACACAATCTGAGTCAAACCCCAGTATGAATAATTACACTTTTCAATAAAAAATACAGAAAAAAAAACAAAATTGCACATTAAAATTCCTACTTATAAATAATTTTGGCACTAATTATCTGTGGCACTATAATTAATTCTTGTTTCAACGTCCTGACCGTCACTGTGATCCATTGCTTTCATCTCACTGTCACAAGCGCTGTCTGATGGCGCCGCGCCGTCTTCATCCTCCGAAGACTCCCTGCCAGCAGGAGGCATCGCCATAGCGCCGTTAGCTTCCCGGTACTCTAATTTGGTAGGGTCCTTCTCGTGCAGCTTCCGAGCCAGTGACTGTAAACTAGCCAAAGAACTCGCGCAATCCGTCGTGTCTATGTCCGTTAAACTGACTCCCGCGCGCTCGATCTCCGTGAATGTACCAAAGGGGAGTTTAAATAAACATTCAAGCCTCATTACGTGCATTTTGCTTCTTAAATGCTTAGCTAAGTGACCATGTATCCTGAAAGCGATATTGCAATCTGAACAGCGGAATGGCCGAGGATTGAACGATGTCGCCGTTCCAAATGTCGAGGTCATGGATACCTTATTATGGTGTGAACCAGATCGTTCATGTTTTTGCAGATGACCTCTAGTTCTAAAACTCACCGCGCAAACACTGCATCGGAAAGGCCTTTCCATGTAATGTATGTTGAGGTGCAACCTTAACTGAGAAGGCTTGGTGAATGTTTTGTTACAAAAGTCACACACTCGCCTTCCATCTTCCATTAATCTTCCAGGTGAATATGGAGCTCCCTCGAACTCTTTTCCCTTTGTTACCCTAAATGCGACTCCTCCAGCTCCAATTACAACTTTTCGTGCAACAGGCTCATGATCTAAGGGTGGCATTTTCAACGATTCTGATTCCGAGATGTCATCATTTATTGATTTTTCCTCGGTGTTTATTTTACTGCTATTACTTTCATCACTGGAGTTGTTATCAATTAGATTTTGGTATGTTTCATCGCGAGTTTTAATAAGATTAATTCTTGCGTGTTTAAGATACTCGGAGACGACATGCTTGGCGTTTTCAGAATTATTATTAGGAGTTCTAGCTCGTTTAGGTTCTATAACATAACTAACAGAATTAGTTACATCGGTGGTGGTTTTCGCAATTTCTTCTTTAGCGACATGTAATGACTTCATTCCACTATCGCTACCACTCGATACGATCGCTTTTGATATGTTTACTTGTGATGATGTAATTGGTGTCGTAATGTTATTACTGATGAGGCCATTGTTGCTTTCTGATATCTCATCTGCGTCAATGAACGTGGATTTGTCTATGTCTATTTTTCTCAATTTGCTCAAGTTAGACGTTAGTTGACTTTGTTTTATTTTAGAATCGAGCAGAGCCCGTTCCGTTAAATACGTATGTAACATGGGTTCTCCGTTAGACCACTGACTTTGTTGTTGCGGAAGCTTTGCAGTATTCGAGGCTAAAGAAGCTAAAACGCTCGATTCTTTAGCAGTTGGAATTTCTGCCAAGTTAGAAGCTTTTACATCATTTCGACTCAAATCCATCGGTTCGTTATCAACATCTATTCTTGCATCGACGGAATTTATTTTAGCCATTGGAATACTTTCCAGGTTAGAGTCTGGTGTCATGGTATCCAAATCCACTGGAGTGTAAGGATAAGTGGTAGGCCTTGCGCTAGTTATTAGTCCCGGTGTTGCTGAAGTAGCAGTGCGGCACCCTCCTAGTGATAGCAAACAATGTGCGGCTTCATGTTCTGGCAAACGCGATTTATATAGCTCCGTATCTGTAATAAGTTAAGTTGTTGTTTTAACGTTTGTTTTCATCGATTTTCTTTGTAATCACTATTATTTTAACTATTAAGATCTTACCGCTCGATTCAGTTTCCCCCTCATTTCCCTCGTCACCGTCTGACTCAGTTTCATCGTCCGTTTCTCCAGAACAGTGTGTCATTTCCGAACCTTCTTCATTGCCTTCGTTCGGATTTATTCCTAGTTCACAACACTTCTTATAATGAGCTTTACTCTTCATATGCTTCGTCAAATTTCCTTTGGTTTTAAAGCTGAAAGTAATAAAAAGAATCCTTTAAATTAAAACATTTCACTTTGTTTTTAATTGAAACACTACAATAAATTTATTAAAATTACCTAAATGCACAATGAGTACACGTGTAAGGTCGAACATCGGTGTGTGTGCGAATATGTTTCTTTAACATCGACGGCTTTTTACAGCGAATTCCACATTCCGAGCAAACATAACGACCTCTACCGCGACCACGGACATAAGTATATTCTTCGTTACTTTCAAAACCACCTGTTAGCTCCTTTTTAGATGTCGATGATATGTCTGATGGTTGTTGTTTCGATTCTTCTGTTCTCTTAGTATCAATGCATGTAATAGCCTGTAAGTAAGAGTGAAAGTTATTACGAATTGAAGTAGCTGTACAATTTTTAATGTGGTTTAGGCGTGAGCAGAGTTCCTGACTCATATTTCAAACTTTGTATTGTATTCTTACTATACGAGTAGTTCTAAGTATTCAAAGTCGTCAACATTAAATTTAATAACATACCTGTTGATTATCCTTAGATTTTTTATTTGATTGGGATGAATGAGTCAATATAAGGTCCTGCTTAATCACAGCAGCAGTTACATTTTGCGGTCGATGGCGTGAGTCATACAAAGACATCGCAGACGATGCTGACAATCCCAGCGGGTCTGGCGTCAGCTCAGATAATAACTGTAAACATATGCACACATTTACCATCCGTCCGACTACAATATCGCATTGTAGTATCAAACAGGAAATCACATAGACATCTTATTACCTGCCAATTGCTGTACATCGATAGGAAATGCTGATTTGGCACATATGTTGGTTGAGGACGATTTATTGTACAATAGAAGACTTTTGTTGAACACTTTAATCCTAAATATGTATACGCGTTTCCATTTAAATACAGCTGCCCATAAGCTTTTGCCGGTCTTGGAGTTTCAGGAGAGACCAAAGGCATTGTGTTAGCATTTGGCGTTATACCGTGATGTCGTTTTGGTGTAAACGTGCCCGGTTTTAAAGGTAAGGTTGACGGTCTCAAAAATTTAGGTTTTCTATCGTCAATCACGGGGCGCGCTGCAGAGTTTTTCTGGAAATACGATGTTTCTGATCTCTCATTGTGAACAGATGAAACAATGGTTTCTTGTGCATTGGTGTTTTTCTGTACTTCAGAGGAACTTTGTATTTGGTTATTATAGATTTCCGCCTTAGTTATAAGATTTTCAAAATTAAAATTTCTAATTTCGTTTTCAGACTTAACTTCAACGTTAATGCTAGGTATTGAAGAAACTAAATCTTTATTTACGTGCCTTCCGAGAGCATTATTTGTATTTTCTTTTAATACCGATATTTTGGCCATACCATCAGAATTTCTTTTCACTGTTAGCTCTTGCCTTGGCGTAACAATACGAACAATGTTAGATGAATAAGTCTTCGCCACCTGATAACTATTTGGTTCATCCATATTTTTTACTTTAATGGTGGGAATATTTGTCATATAATGTGTTATTTCGCCTTTGTAGGTCTCCATGCTCTGGTTATATTTTTCAGATTCGTAAGCTAAAGATCTCGAACTGGTGTTTCTGGATTTAAGTGCTCTTTCATAATTAGACACAGTCACCTTTCCTGTTTGCATGCCGTCTTGGGTGTTGTCGACAATGGGAACAGGATGGTGTTTATCAGTGCTTGTTATCTTTTGGGACATTGTGCCGCTTCCGATAAAAGCAGCCGCTGTATTTGGTCCCGGCATTCCTGGCACATGTGGTATTAGTTTTCCACCATGTAATATTGATGTAGCACCATTTGGTGACGAAGTAGGACTAAGAGGTGGCAGAGTAAGGGGATTGTATGCTGTAATAGCACTTAAAGGTGGAAAAGGAAAATGGGAAATGTCATGAATATTAGGCAAATTCGAATTTTGTAAACTAGAAGTAGATATTGACATTCTAGCACTTTGAGGCTGTGGCGTGCCTAGTACGTCTTTGGGTGTTGGTGGATTATGAACAATTGTTCCTCCAGAATGTAGCCCTGATCGCACAACAACGCTGCTTGCTTCAGATTCGCTGGCAAATTTCGATGGTGAAAGATTCTGTTGTATCAAAATAGGTGATAATTGGTTTTTACTTGGTTCAATACGTAAAGTGGTGGTACTACCAGAGTGATCGACAATTTTCACTTCGCCACCAAACATTTGAAGTGAAGTGGAATTATGTCTAATATGCGATGACAACTCTTCTATTGATCGCAAGTTTCCTGCATTTATATCTACACATCTTATTTTTGATTGTGGGTATAAATCTGCCGACCGTGGGGATATATTTTCTAATATTCTTGGACTAAAGGTATCAGAATGACTTTCTATTCTTCTTTTAGGACTTGCTTCTTTAGACTTAATTTTATTATTATCTGTTTTCCTATGAAACTCCGAAGGTGTCCTGGCATCGACGAGCCTTGTATTACCTAATAAAGGCCCAGGAGATGGTAAAGGTGCAATTATTTCGCTCGATTCCTGTTTAAGAATTACGAGGTTATCAGGTTTACTTTTAGAAATCGGTGATTTTGTAGACAGGCTTAATTTAGGACTGTGGGGTTGTGTTTCAGGTAGTCGAACATTAATAGAATTACTCCTTGTGTAAACATTTTCCGGCCTGCCCACTTTTACTTCTTTTTGTGGAGCATTCATGGAAGCTGAGTTTGTTCCTACGCTGCCCTTACAATAATATAGTCTATGGGTTTCTAAATTATCAACACTTCGAAAGACTATTTGGCACAGAGGGCAAACGTACAACACCCCTACTCCATCAATAAGTTCTCCCGATATCATAACTGAATTATTCTTACTTTTCAGCAGAAGATCTTTAATGATAGATCCTTCCGGGTTGAGTGGGTGTTTATGGTCATCAATTTGTGAAAAACTCTCAGAATGAGATCTCTTTCGAAATGAAATATCAGAATTAATATTAGTCTTAGTTAAATTTAACGGCGATGCGTCTAGTTTTAATTCGGATTCATTTAAGAATTGTTTACTTTCAGCAATCTGCTTGATTTTGCCGTACTTCTTTTGTAAAGGAGTTTCTATAACATCAACAATGGCTTCGTTATCAGATATAATTTTAGAGATATGTTCCGTAAGAAAGTCGGCATTCGTAGAAATCGTTTTCTTTATCTTATCTCTTTCATCAATTCCTTGATAAAATGCTGCTCTAAACTTGGGTTTGTAAATTGTCTTTGATTTATTAAAATCGTTCGAAGGGAAGCTTGTTACTGGTGATGCGTGATTATCACTTGTTAGTTCCGGCGAAGAAATCTCATTAAATCTGTTATAATCCAATCGTATAACTGATGCATCTGAACCGGTATCAGAAAGAGAAGTTGGCGGTATAGACGTGTCACTTTCTGATCCTCCGGACAGATCCTCCTCATTTATAGAACCTGACATATCTGTTCCCTGCAATCTTAAAGCATGAGTTCTCGATCTTCGATGCTTGTATAAATTAGATCTCGTTTTAAAAGCGAATCCACATGGTATGCAAGGGTAAGGTCTTTCGTTAGTATGCGCTCTGATATGTTTCTGAAGAACTGAAGGCTTGGCACATGATAATTTACAATAAGGGCACATATATCGCCCTGTCCCTCCACTGTAACAGTCCCTGATAAAATCGTTTTCAAGGTTTTCAGTCTTATTTAAAAATTCTTCGGTAAAACTGGTTTTACCAGTTACCTGAACAACATTATTTACATCACTTAACCTAATGTTCTCTGTATTAAAATTAATTTGTACATCGTTTTCCACGTCAGTGCATTGATCCTCTTGCTTATCTTTAATTTTCTCTATTTCAGGATGTGCCGCTGCAATGCTTCCATTTGAGATTGAAGTATTACAGGCAAGAGTGATCGTTTCTTTTTGCCGATTTTCTTCACACTTAGCTCCATTTGCAGGGAAACCAGATATGGTAGACGCCATCCTTTTGAACTTCTTGTGTAGATAACTTTGATCATTGTTGTTAGCGAAGTTACTATCCAAACGTTTTTCTTGAGTTAGAGGCATCGTTTGCGCGACTATCAAATCTGGAATAAAAAATTAAATATTAAAATTCACTTTATGAAATTGAGGTTCGGGTAAACAGGTATTCGGCATTTTTTCGCGAATGATTAGACAACCCACCGTTGCATAGGAGACAATTGCTACTGCGCATAGTCATACTACACATGTATTGCAAGGGTATAATAATACGAAACTAATTTTTATTCTTATACTAACTAAACTACGGCCGCTCAAAGCTTTGTAAATAAAATTATCTCTATTTTTAATTAAATAAAATGGTTTTATAAAACTTTGCGCATGGAGATGATTTATATGGTGAATGGCAAAAAGATGTATTTCATTAAGGTTATTTTTTTATTAAATACAGCAGATATTTTTTTCATTTTTTATTACATTTTTTTATTTCATTACATACTCTATTTCATCTCCATTAGCAGTAATCTTTACAAATGTCGCCCGTGAGATTATCCCTATATTTAACAGATTTTTATTAAACCCACGACAATTAAAAAAATCCATTTAACTCACTTGAAAGCAATAAATATTAAATATACAATATACATCATTGTTTTGAATGTACGACAATATCCTACAATCAATGAAGTCTTGTACTCCGTAGAAAACGCATACGTTATAACATATAAATACTTGACAAAAACTTCTTTTATACAATGTTTTGTGTTGTGGGATGGCGTTGACGCAGAGCGCATGTGCCAGGCCGTGTTGTGTCTATTAATGTGCCGCGTGACATCATCGTGACGTAGGCACGGATTGTGCCAACCGACGAGGATATCCCCAATTCCAATGCTGTTTTTCGACTTAATTATTTGTGATAACCACAGATATCAAATTCCTTATCAGGAAATGATAAACTACTTAATCTTGTACTTGTTTAATTTCCCTTTGGAAATATAAAACATGTCGCATTATGTTACTTATTTTTCTTATATTAAAATTTATTCTGTACTAAATCATTGAAGTGAATATAATTCTATTGTATTTAGACATGCATGTCTAAATACTTACATACGATCAGTTCGATAAAGAAATAAGCGGTCATGCGTGAAGCGAACGAGGGAGATGTGAGAATCATTAGTGTGAGTGTTTATCTTGATACAATACAAATCCGTGTGGAAGTACGGAGGCGACCTCGCTTTGCGCTCACTCAAAGCGTTCTTGGACGGCTGCGTTACTGCGTTCCGAGAAGGCGTTACAATTTCCGAGAACCGGAGACAAGCGAACCGCTCCGCTCGATTATAACGAGCGAGCAAATAAGCGCAGTACGCACCACGCACACAAACGTAATGCCTCTGTCCGCTTGGCGATCGCGGGTAGGTGTCGTTCGACACTAGTGTGCGCTTTTTATTAACAACAAGTAAACGCTCAGTATTCAAACAGATCTATATTCTTGGAAACATGTCCGCTGTAAATATAAACCGCAACTCACAATATTATGTATAGTGACTTATTTGTTGTATGATAGATAAAAAGTTAGTTGCTGTCATAAAAACAGCATGTCTTAAGTAGTTAACTGAGTAGTACATTTTTATGAAGGTATTGAAATGTTGGTGTGATTGTAGGAGCGTGGTTTGGTTTATACGGGATGTTGTAATGAGACAAAGGAATCCCGTGGCAGCCGCCCGCCGGCCTGGCGCCAAGCTAGCGGGCCTGGCGAGTGGCGACGCCAGCAGCGACCGCCAGCTCGCCGCCACACTGTTTCACTTCGCCGATCACTCTTTACCTCACTCTATGTCTATGTCACATTATATTGTATTTAAACTTATTTAACATTCAATGTCTTTTATAGTTCTGTAGAAATATTTCTTCACAATAAAACGACTAGATTACACTATTTGAGTAACAATCTATAAAAACGGACAAAACTAATCTGTTTACTTTTTGTCTTGTAACAATCTTATTAAAATGAACCAGGGGGGTTTTTAATATATTTTTTAATATTCAACAAAAGCAAAATCACATTTACTTAAATTCATTTTTTAATTAGTGTTTGTTTTGATTTGAATTAAAATTAGAATTTGACAACCAATGTGTTACATTCTTAAAATTGTAATTAGAAAAATCACTAAAAATAATATAATGTTTACATTCCGTGACGTCACATACAAATTACAACGTTACTACGGGAAACAGCTGTTCAATTGGTTAAATGAGTTATTTGGCTTATGTTTCATATTTTTTTGCTCCTTACAATAGGTGCTAATTCGTATATGTGTAAGCTCTTAGACCTTGACCCATCGATCGAACAGTAAACGAGTAAAAATATGTACAAGATAAGCAAGTTATTGGTTCAGATTATATTTAATCGAGTCATGAGTGTGCTCACCTGCCGCGTAGGTAAGCAGTCAGTCCACCATTATTTTAGAAGTTGCCTTGATATCATTTGTTTACGCCATCTAAACATATGTCAACAAGTCCGATAGGCTGCATTTCACCCGCGCGCAAGTGAATCATCGTTAATAATTGCGCGACGATCCACGCCACCACACAACACTGACACACACATACACACGCACCTTTAGTATAGTCACTCGTGTCTCACTCGCGCACCCATACGATACCACCACTTTCTTTTTCACGTATAACAATTATTTACGTGTGGATAATTATTTATTTTATCTATTCCTCGAGAGTGTATATCGGGTGGACGTACATTCCAGCAACGATCTACGCACGTTACCGCGCCGCAGATGACTGTTCAACTGTTTGTAGTTGTACTTTGTCGTTGCTTCGTTTCGTTTCGTCCGTTCGGCTACACTCAGCTCCCCGCGGCCCGCCCGCTACGGCCCCCTCGCGCCCCGCGAGTCTCCCCGACTGCGCCCGCTGTGAGAAGTGATTCATGTCGCGTTGTATCTATCTCCTTCCTACATCGCAACCGGATCGGTCGCTCTTCGTAATCTATTTATATTTATCTATCTATGCACGGACTTTTAACTTTGCGACCATAGTGCGATCTTCTATAATAATATTCAACAATTAAAATTGCAATAATTTTGAAATATATTTGCTACAGATAAACAGAATAACATTATCAATTTATAAGTCAAATATATTATTCACTTTAGGTTAAGTATCCATGATTTTCATGTATATTTTATTTTATTAAAGGGAGTCTGAGAAAGTTATAAGTTTGTAGTAGTATATTAGTAGTACGGGCAGCTTGTAATTTTCATGCAGCACTGATTTCGTAACGGTTGCGTTCGACTAGAACGAGTATCGGTTTTGTATGCCGACATTCATTTAACATTCTCCAACACTATAAAAATTACAATAAAACTTAAAGGTTCTACAGTAGCGTTTACAATGTAATTATTAAATATACTCTTTCAAAGCTTTTCAATACCTTCAGCGAAGGAAAATTCGTCTCAAACCGACCGAAAAATCATCCAACAAATAAGAAACGGATCGCTGATACAATTTTTTATATTGGGTATGTAATATCACTTGTATAATTTTGTTGGCATTTTCCTATATTTAATATTTATCTCGTGAACTCACTATCAGGCAAGACCTCTTTATCAAAATTCTGTAAGTCGTTATATGGGTATCAAGAATCAACACTTATTATTTCGCTTACAGACAAATACGCAGTCGTATGTAATAGTTTAAAAGTTGTAATAATCTTGTATTTTATTTGTCAAACTGCTAAGGATAAACTGTATCGGCGTAACTCCTGGGTGCCTAAAGGCCGATATGAATGTATAAACACATTATTTGCAATGATAATTGTAAACGCTTATCAGTAGTGTGGAGGCGATGACGCACGGCAGCGCCGATAGCGCCTGTCGCATGATACTACTCGCTCAGGAAACGAACACACTTCATTATTAACAAAAATTTATAATACTTTTATATGATTGCAAACTCATTTTTGCAGATTTCATACCCGATAAAGTAAAACGGTGTGTTAATTAGTTTAACGGAATAGGTACAATATGTACCTACCTATTTTATTTTCCGCTATCAGTCGATAGAGGCACCAAAAGAATCGTAGGCAGTGGCGAGTGGCAACTATTTGGTTAATGGCATAATATAATAAAAGGCAGGGGAGCGAGCGTGGACGGCGGACGGAGCGCGAGCACTTGTTGCGTTACGTTGTTTGGTTGGCGTTTTCGCCTGTTGCCCATTGCCGCTTGCCGAGCGGCGACGTCACAGTCTGACCTTGAGCCACGCTGCGCCACGCGGCAGAGGCAGCGCCACCGGCCACCGGGCCTGTCAGCTTCTGCCAACTGCTAGTGGCAGTAATACGTGTGTGCGTCGATGTGACTGCGGATTTTAAAAACATAATTTTTGATATTGATGATACCAAAAACGTTACATATTATCTAGCTAAAAACCTACCTATAAGTAAACTAATTATTAGATAACGGATAAATACTAATTAACGGTACAGTATACATTTAATCTATATACTTTGAATAGATACAATTTTGGACTCATGTAATATGAACTGTATAAACGATGAGTGTATGTAAATAACCAGCTGTAGATCTCTCAATATTCTCAGTTAACGTAGCTATCGAGTAAATGTGTTCGTCCAGCCAGGCGCCATAAAGTCGCGTGGGCGGGAAACCCGTCTCGGTGGCGAGCGTTGAAATGAACACAAAATTTGTACGTACACATATCTATCCATAGTGCATTCTCGCTAATTTATTTTGTAAGCAGTACGGAGAAATCGACTTTATAACGATTCGAGCAAAGATTAGTTTACCTTAATCCCAAATATATTAATTTAGGCGCGGCTTTGCCTACGTTATTGCTTACTAGATTACCCATTACAGCGATGATATTTAGTAATATCTGTACTGGCTAGTCGGTGTATGGGTGTACGGGGAAAGGAAGTTGTGTTTCATATTTCGGAATGTTCGGCTCTAGAGTCGCTAGCGGCCGTGGTGTTGCGTAGGCCTCCCCACCACCCTCGGGCTTCCCTCGGAAGCAGGTCATCGGCTGACCGCTATGTCGAGTGTCGACGTCGGCATGGCGGTGCGGCCGCGCCTGTGCACCAGTCTCCTTGTTAGGCGGCCTGTGGCCTGTGGACCGGCTTCGCAACGCCTACTTACTTTGTGTCGAGTTAATCGATAGCGGACAAATGGCACGCAAACGCAAAGGAATGTAATGAAAGTTAGCAACGAGAGGCTGCCCGGTGACAAATCTGAGGACAATTCACTAGTAATTAAATCGGATTATGCAAATATTCAACTTTAATTCGCGTATACCCTCGCACCACAGGAACTTAGACATTAAGATGTCCTTTAAGAATGACTGACAATAACAACTACCTGCAATATAATTAATGTACCTGTAATGCAGATTAATATTTGTAACAAAAGTGTAAATTAAATAATTTAAAAGTAAAAAAAAATATCGCATTCTTTGATATCTACACACATACACATCTATATCAAGAGAATGGCGTCATTCTCCGCGAATTCTGGCTTCGCGTATAAACAACAAAAATATACCATGTATGTGAATGTGATAATAATATTCGTGAGTCAGCGAAGCCACTTGACCAAATAAATAACTATTCATTGTCGCCAGTCTTTCCTCAATGACGTACTTTGTATAATTTGCATTTTTATACATGAAACAATGAAGTTAGTGGTGGAAATATAAGTATTTCTGTTTGTAATTAGTATATATAAACATGTATTATGAGTTTTTTTAATTCGCTATTTATTTTTTGTCTTCTGACCGAATTGCAAAGGTAAATTTAGAATTGGCATACGTTCCCAATCCGTTTGTTAGTTACGTGCGCTCCTCGCCCCCGGCCGCAGCTACCTCCGCCCCCCGGAGTGCCGGAGTGACAGGAGCGGTCAGTTCTATGCTTGGCCGCGCGCCAACATCGGCAGAATTCGAAGCGCTTCAAGTGTTCCTGCTTCCGAAATGGATTCTTTACAAATCTTACCTAATATTATAAATGCGAAAATTTGGATGGATGGATGGTTGGATGTTTGTTAGAGTTTGTAGTCTAAACGGCTGAACGGATCTCGATGAAATTTGACACAGATGTAGAACATAAAAGAATACATAGACTACTTACTGAATATATTAATGAAATAAATGGAAATTTTAGAAACCCACATTAGTCTATAAGCAAGTTACGCGTTTCATATACATCTAAGGTTATAAAGCGTAACAAGATCAGAATGAAACTATTTCCTCACCGCGTTACTTAATGCCGGTCGTAAAGTCAGATGATAACTCCCAGGGCGGCGCTTCGTGTTCCATTTAAAAAGAAATACAAGACGTCTCCTCTTTTGTATTACTGGAGAATCGTGACAATTTTGCAACTCTTGTTTTGCGTTTGCATTGCAATGTCGCATTTCAATGGTTAAAGTCTGCTGGAAATGTTTAACCGTTCCGATCTCTTCTAGTTGGAAATGTTTAACATACACGAAAAATATAGTTTAGTGAGTATTTAATTTATAAGTTATATTTTACTACTATTTTAATACTTGTATATATATATATTGATAAAGTAACTTCATGCTTTGATTGCTTGCTTAATTGGTAAATTATAACGCCCTTTTTTGCTCAATTCTCTTATTTTCGTTAAGGGCTCATTAAAAGCTATACACGTATTTCGTATTTTATCAAGAAATATCATTTGTCAGAGTCGATGTTAACGTCTAAAAACTCAATTAATAAAATGAACATCGAATTATAAGAATAAATAAAACATTGATGAATTAAGAATTTCAGATAATTGAAATTTAAAACGGTATTAATTTCTTCGACAAAATAAAAGTGTTTACAAACGAAAACAATTTTAACATCACAAATTTCATTCTGCCTATAAAACGTAACATTTCTTTACCAACAATACTATAAGAACGGTATAAAAACAAATCCTAAATATAAATCTATTCCGGGGCCATATATGAAAAGCGTTCACGTTTAAGTAGAAATTCCTGTCCCTACAATACAAAACACATCGGATTTCTGATTGAATTTCCGTTCCAAATGATTTACTCGGCATAAATAGGGGATTCAACGTCCGAATGCGGACATTGCAAGTTTCTTTCAACTCAGCTGTGACGAATGGTTATATGAATTTTGTTTGTCCGCATTTTCCCTTTGTCCCTTATCAAGTGTTTTAAAGCAGGTATATGTTAACGAGATTTGTTTGAAACTTGTATGTAAATGGATCACGTTTTGATTGTTTGAACTTTGTTAGCTTATGGTTGTCGGTTTAATTTAATAAGGCAAGGTCATGGGTTAATTTGTATAATTTACAATTTTGTTCTTTCTAAAAAATCTATGAGATGTGCAAATATTTATCAAAGTATTGATGGATTTTGTATAAGAGGATAAGAATAAGAAGGTGGCTGATAGATATGTATAGAAAAAACACATGTTGTGCACCATAGGGGAAAATGTGGAGAGTAGATGATGAAAATTGAAAAATAATTTTATTTTCGCTTTTGGTAACTGTTTATGTAAATAACTGGAATTAATTGATAACCACAAAGTGACGTTAATTAAACAACTAATGAGTACAGAGTTTTGTGGGGAAAATGCATAATTAGTGCATTGTGACATGAACTAGTGTACGTCAGATAACTTTACACTGTTCAATCATATTGTTTACTCCTTCTTTCTCTCTGTAAAAAGAGAGATAGCAACACTTATTTTGCACTTGTAATCTCAAGTGTTACTACTGGGGAGTACTCTGTAACGACTTCAACATCCTATCTGAAGACCTGATATCATGGCTTTCACATAGCACATAGCAACAAAATTTGACGTAGAATGGTTCCCTAGTAGAGTATGAAAATGATACTATTTTAAATTAAACGAGGAAATACACTCCTATTCATTTTGATCCCTTTGTTCCTTTAAAACTAGTGCTCCAGGAAGTTGTCGACTGTCCACTGGTACATATATCTGTCTCGCTCTATCCTGTTGACCCCAGGAAAATTATAGAGTACATTTTTTACTTGTGCTTTACACCCGCATTATGTAGTATTAATTAATTCGTTACATGAGAACGGTCGTCCGTTGTCGCAGTTCATTAACAGTGTTATAAAAATGTATAATTAAATAGCATGTATTTTGTCGTTGCTATATCATTTTTTTTTATTCTACTGACACCGGAAGTTAATATTTTTCGCGCGTATATAAGTTTAAATGTACGTGGTTTATGTAAAATTCCATTACGATCTCATACATTCTAAACGACTAGACCGATTTTTAAGACGTCATTCAATTTGCCTTCTTTCCTTGATTTTATTTTAGTTATTTGGGTTTTTAAATAACTAATGTTATATATAATTTATAAAACATTTCGTCTTTGAAATTACATATTTTTTCATGTACTCCTATTTTCTTACAAAGTATATAAGTCCGCATTTCACCAGAGGCTAATTAAGTTTGAAATGTGACAAGGGTTGAGCCGCGCTCGCTACATGCGGTTCGTAATAAGGAATCTCTCACTATCACGCAGGATTTTAGGCTTGAACCATAGCGGAAACTCTAACATTATTTATAACATTTCATAATTATTGATGAAAACAAAATTCTCTTATATTGTTTTGTAAAAGTACAAGATGACCGTAATTATGGATGGATTGTGTGAATTGGAGAGAATTCAGATCTGATGGCTGATAGAGAAGAGAAACATACTGAGCCAAAAATCCTAGACAAGGACTAGTTGATGAAGCATAGGTTGTTAAGTATTACTCAGTATTTATTCTAATACTCATCCTTGCTCTAACCAAAGTTTGTCGAATCTAGATTTATAAGGAGATGTTACAGTTTGCGCGCGCATTCGTAACTTAAAACGTATTCACCACAGGATTGCTAAAAGAAGTAAATCAGATTTTGTTAGTCTCTTCTCAATTCCACTACGGTGTAGACGTGTTTTAACTAAAACGAATAAAAAAGTTTATCGGTGAAATATAGATATTGTTTTGTTTTTAATTTAGAACAAGTAATAAAAGAATGTGGTTTTATGTGAAGTTTGGTTGTGGATGTAGGATGTTATTTACTGATAAAACAAGTGAGTTTATAACTTAATAAGTTGTTTATATAAATGTTTTAAAAATGCTTCAAGGAATTGTGTGTTAAGACGTAAATGCTTAATAAATATTTTTGTTCTTACTTTTATTTATTGTAATTGGAAGATTGCGTGCCCGCTAAATTAATTACTTTTTTCTTTTCGTGTTACTTTATCGTGTGACTTTCTTACCTTGGTAAATAAATATTAAATGTTTTTATGAAGAATAAATTATTAATAAATATTTACGCTAAACTGTATTGTAAAGAGGCGATTAAATTAGGAAACGCAGTGACCGGAATTGAGACTTTTCAAAGGTACCAATTACATTAGCTTGTACAAATAATTACGTTTTTCGAATTTTTACTTTCCAACAGCACTTTCTGGAATTAGGGACGGGTTTGTGGGTATAACATCATTCCTTGTCAATTTTGGGTCTCAATAAAATGGACGAAATACGGATAACGGTTGTAATGTTTGGATTGAAATCTACGAGTACGTGCGTTGTGAAAATCGCAAATAATATTATTTTGATCCATAGTAATCGTTCAAAGATTTTACACAATTAAAAAAAATATTAACTTTTATTTTGTAGACATAATTAGCTTTTGTCCGCGACGTTGTCCGCGTGGTAATTAAAAAAGATACGTAACAAACGTGAATCCATCCATCATCTAAACATTCTTATTAAAGATTGCTACCTAGTAAAATGCTATAATGCAATCGATACTGTTCCGTTTACATTTAAATAAAAAGCAGAAA
The DNA here is from genome assembly GCA_018231605.1 of Papilio ambrax. Lineage (NCBI taxonomy): Eukaryota > Metazoa > Arthropoda > Insecta > Lepidoptera > Papilionidae > Papilio > Papilio ambrax. Next base: position 16,442 of record DVQG01000263.1, read on the forward strand.
ATGATTATATTAAAACATCATCATCAACTTGCTCTTATCCCTTACGGAGGGTCGGCACAGTATGTGCTGCTCTTCCATACATCTCTAT
>DVQG01000264.1:0-16502 GCA_018231605.1 Papilio ambrax
TGCTGACCTTGAGTTTTACCGCGGCGTACAAAGTCTGCCCGTGCGAACGGTCGCTAAAGTTGACTTAAAGCATAAAAACAAAATGTCATAATTATTTTCACGCTCTTGAAGGATACAGTGACAGTCTTAAAGCTAGCTTACCATTTTAACTTTTGAAATTCATTGTTCGACCATCTAACTTTCGCTTCCAGTGAAATTCTATCCCTAATCTAAAGTATGCGTGGCCAACAATCGTCGTTTAAATGAACAAGGGAGCTTCAGAGGGCTCTTTAGTTCAAATTAAATGCGTTTAAGCGAGCAGGATACTACAAATTAAACGACTTTGTGCCTCAGAAATAGCTCAAGTGGAGTTTTCTGCTACGAAGATCGAGCAATCTTTTGGTTTCGTATTTCCTCAACGATAAACGTATATTTATATGATTATGGTAAAAAGTAGTAAAATACAGTCATTTGTATGTTTTTCTTAGCTTTTCCTTAACCATTGCATAATATCTGGAAAAGCAAGTGTTAGTTACATATTTTTTCATGACTAATTGAAATGCAAAAACATAGTCAAACTTACCTTGATTCTTATTCCTGATTTACTATTCTATATAAATTCATACCAAAATTTAAACAGACGCGATTGAGTATTCTATTGTGGATTTGTTTAGTTGAGAATACAAGACCGGGAGGACTCGGCCATCGTGAAAAATTAAAAAAGGAAGGAACTGTTTTCAAAAAAACCACACAGGCCAACCCTCGGACGGTTAGTAATTAACCGTGCCTATTCTGGTCACGATGCGGAACAAAGTCGATGGGGCCAAGTCATTTTACGCTCCGTATAGCCTCCTAGATTGAATACGACTTTGATATTTTACGTCGAAACTCGTCGTTCAGCAATGACAAGTGTCATAAAACAACCATTTTACTGCTCGATGGTTCGTGAAGCACTGGTCTGCGCTTTTCAGATTTGTCACTTTTATAGTGCACTGGAAAAATTTTGAGCGAAATGTTTGAAAAATAAACTTTTGCAAACTGTCAAATATGTTGAAATTCTGGTAGTATTTACTTGTATGTTGTTTAGTAAGAATATCGATAAATGGTTTCAGAAAGATCAGTTTAATTCAATTTAATTAAAAACTGCTACAAGTAATGCCGTAAATTGATTTGATATCGACATCAAATTGAAGTGATTGTTTGTATGGATAAGAAAACATGTTTAGACCTGATTTACTTAATGATTCAGAAAATGTAACAAAAAGATATTCTTTCTTTCGTTCCAATAATGGAGTTAACAATAGCGAAATCGTCAGTGTGTGTAAACAAAGAACTTATAGAATGGCGACAATAACAAAAAGAAATTCGTTGTCGACTCGAACGCGACGACCTAATTTCTCTTAACAAATTGTTCTAATCCATTTACCAAACTGCTAAATTGGGATGCGGAACGTGGCGACAATCAAGGAATGTAAAAAAGTGCCCCCGCTATAGCTGTTTCTTCCGACGCTAAATTGATTACGATGTAGCGTTTTGACGAGACCCAAATTATTCCCTTGTTATTATTTTTTCTTATTCTGACAACTTTATCTTCGCGTTATTCTACCGTTCATTTTTTCAAGTCAGATTTTAAGATTACATTTTGCAAAGAATCATTTTTATAAGAACGTTTAATAATTATCTTGTATCGAACAAGTTAAAGTAAAAAGATATTTCATAACATAATTATGTTTACCATGTTGTTTGTCTTAATATTTGCCTCCGTTCAGATGTCTCTCGATCCGATTTTATTTTACGTAACATTCATAGTAAGCCGATGTATTTCAGGAATATACCAAATTGAAATAAGTGTATGGAAGATTGTGCCGCAGTTGCCTCTCTTCTGCTACACTTTTGTTTTCTATTTAATCTTACTATCGCTACTGACACGATGACCTGCTTCTACAATATCATGTTTTCCAAAATCGCATAATGTCCACATAACATCATTAAGTCGACCGCGCACGCTCGCGGCACGCACGGCCGCCTCTGTCTGGAGATTGACACGTCTCAGGCAAGTAATGAAGCGAGGCGTAATGAGGGAGGCGAGCCCTCTAACACACAATGAGGCTTATTTGTGTAACAACAAAGACCCGCCCCGAGCACAAGGGCCTCTCTAGACGAGACGCGATTGTCTACCGATAACTAGAATTACGAACGAGATTTCGGAATATCCTTATTCCTCGAGTTTTGGGTAATCGTTCCCCAATTGTTCGTGTTTTATTAGCTTGACAATATAACAATTGCGGGCTCTGAGTGGTTTGTTTAATGAATGCCGAACAGAGTGACTCAAAAAGTAATGAGTAAAAGTTTTTTAAAACTTTGGTCTAAAAACCTTTTATTCGTTTTGTTTAATTGGCCTAGGAGCGTTGTTGGGATCCTATTCCGAAATAGACACAGTTTCGAAAATGTTAAATAGATTAAAAATTACTTCGATTACGACTATATTAACTCTAGCTGCCCCCTAGACTACAGCCATCAGTTGGCGACGCCTATGATTTGATTGTTGGTTAATTTTGAATACATATAACATGTTAGATAATATTAGAAACAGATTCTAAATAAAGTTGTTATAAGATATCGAAGGGAGAACAAACACGAGAGACAGAGTTGAAGACACATTTGCGTTCATTGGAAACTTTCTGTACAAAGACTGAGGACAAGAGCACGACCTTTTAGGTGCCAATTTGCTTTTAGAACAACACAATTATTCAAATACAGGTAGACGTATTTAAATAGTAAAGTTCGGTCATGTTAATTAAAATACATAAAGACCATAGTACATCAAAGGGTTAGACTAAATATCTTAAAGGGCCCCGCCTGCGGTCTTATTCTATACGAATAACATGCGGGTGTCTCTCTCCGGGCTATTTAAATTTTAAACTCGGGGTCAATGATACGGGGCTTAGAGTATTGTGTAACCACTTTCACGCAGAATTGGACCTTTTGCACATGAAAATAATAAATCGAAGAAATTTTGTATTTACACTGGCTATATTTTTCGATGGTTTGGAACCCGAATTTTCAATTAATGTTTTTTTAATGCTTGGTTAAAATTAGACAGAAGCGCAGTAAAGGCAGGGATTGTATAAAATCACTGGCGCCTATTAATAATCACGTACCAGTTGTATGCCAGTCTAGTTATTTAGCGCAATCGAACTAGTTATATTATTAATGGACAGTGCGTAATTTAAAAAAAAAACATTTCGACATTTTTTACTTCTAACTACTTCTTATTAAAACTATGGTTTTAGTTGTAGTAGACGATAGGTTGGAGTTGGAGTAGATGCAGATACAAACATGTTTTTACATTTACATTTTAATCTCCGACTCCGTTGTTGCGTGCAACACTAAATCAAAAGTGCGAAAAAATGTCTATGATAGTTGATTTGGATTGTGATGCGAAGAAAGGTAATTCTAGGACTCCGCAGTTTTATTTCGCCAAACCCAAAACACTCCGTAAATTTAAATTAATGTATCATTGTTAAAACTGCCATCTATCAAATCTCCATGAAACTAAAGAAAATCTATTTTTTATCTGTTGCTTTTCAATGAAGTACAAATTTCAATTTCATTCAATAGATGGCGCTGTTTAATCTTTTATAGATGTAGTAAAACCTGTTTGTTTATAGATGGCGTTGTAACACATTAAAAATATTTCACTATCACTGAAAATTCCATTCTTTTAATAAACTACCAATAGATGGTGTTATAAGGTATTGCAATATAAAAGAAAATTGTAAAAATAATTCAAATTTATATAACTAGATGGCGGACCTAGGCTATACAGCAAATATAGACTATCCTGGTACTTTCTCGTGTTTAAAAGATTATTGTTAGCTTCTATGTCTTACTTTCACTACGATGTAATAAGCAAATAATATTATTTTATTTGCGTTGTTAGTTTTTTACGTTTATCAGGTCAATGTACTCAATGTTGAATGCATTTTATAATTTTCAGCCACAGCATACTTGTACTAATGCTTCCATTAGTGAAATTGTTATTTAAATACTTAGGACGTTTACCCAAACGGTAAATAATTACTGGTTGAAGCTTCATTAACCGTCTTTTGCGTTTAGTGTTTATTACATTGACCACTGTAACTTGAAGCTGTTAGTCAAAACATTATAAGAGGAATGTAAAGAAAATCGCCAAGTTTATCTCGATGGAATTTATTTTTCATTATATCGTTGAAAGATTATAGTATCTAAACAAAAAATGATCGTCGAACGTTGATGTAATTACACTGTTAAAATAATTGTAAATCATCTACTAATAGTTAGGAATCAAAAAAAAAATAATTACTAATTCATGGCTGTTTATTGTACCTAGCTATCAACTTATCAAGGCTCAATATGAGCTAGCAACGTGAACCTTCCACCGGCGGTCCTTACCACTGAAATGACGACAAGGAATAAAGAAAGAACTCAAAATTCATGTTTCATTTGTTTTTAATTTATTTTGATATCACAGTAGGCAAAGACCGGGCGAAAATCAATAATTACACTACAATAGCATGCGTGTAACGTAACTTTACAATGTTAGATCACATTCTTTGCTGTGGAATCGATTCTTGACTACTCTCGATATGAAAACATTCAACAACATCGGAAAATAATTTCATTTTCAAAGTTACATTTAAATTGTACCATAATTCAGTCTCACTCACAACATAAACGAATGATATAAAAATACTGCATCGAACGATATGGTATATACACATATGCCCATTGTAATTCTCAAACAATCATCAGTACACATTCGTATAGCATATAGCTTCACAATTTGATCGACGCTCACCTAAATATACGCTCACGTCTACAATAAGTTAATGATCTACAAAATGCCCTAATTAGTCAAAAGAATTACATTCAACGAGGCATCTTCGTCAATCAATCTTTACAAATATTATTGGATTTTCGTCACTAGTATGCGCGACCGCATTTTCCTAAGTTCATTCATTACTTTAAATTAATTCATTAAACTAAATTCATTGACTATCACTCATTCTTTTTACAAACAAAGTCTTCAGCAACGGAACAACACACAGACATCAGTTTTCTAATACTTATTAATACAAATCTAGTTTTTAAAAATCACAATAGAGTGCAGTATGAGAAAAGATATAAAATGATATTGGTCATAAGAATAAATCGATGAAAACGATATGTCCAAAGATATGGGCGAAGAGGCACTGCGGTGTTTCAAGAAATTTTGATATTCGAGGCATGATATGGATTTGTAATTACAACCATTAGTCGATGGTTGCGGTCATTTCTGCGTTGAAGATTTCTGCCTTCGCGCTATATAAATTGCGCTTGTCGCTCTAGAGGTTGTTCTAGAGACTTTAGGTGGTGCAGGCGTCTAGTAGCAGCGGCTAGTAGACGTATATCTGCTTCAGCTGGGGCTTGAGCTCGGGAGGGATAGTATACACCTCCTGTTCGGGCTTCTTTTTCACGAGCCGCTTCCAGCGGCCGCCAATATTCTTGCGAAGACTGCGGAAACTCGCCCGCTCATTGCCGACTGGCTGCATCAAGTTGTCCTGGAAAGATAGAAATAACTTTTAATAAACGGTACTTCAAACTGCATTGTACTTGGCCGCGTTTGTGAATACCGTTAATGTCCCCGAAGTGAACGACGCGTTGGGAAATATTTATTTCTTATTAGACGTTACATAACACTGACGTCGAGGTAATAATATTTAGTCGCTTCGACGAGTCTTAAAGAAGGTCGTTTAGAAAACGTGCGACTCTAGAACGTTTTTGTGTAAAAACAAAGCAGCATTAACGACTGTTAAAAAATTTATGTGTAGTTTTTTCATGTACTACGTAGGAAGCTACTGGTAATTGTGTAAAATAACGTTGAGGCCATGCGAGTATGCGGCAAGCCTTGAATACGCTATTCAAAGGCACATTAGCATTCTTCGCTTCCTGGTGCCGCGTCTCGATATGGGTGGTCGTCGCTCGGTTGTACGTCGACATAATAATAACATTGCTGTACGTCTGCCACGACTGGGTGTTTGTATGTAAGCCTCGGGAAGTAACAATCAGACCGCGATATTGAGGTTACAGTTTTGTGCGATTTTGAGAGTATACGACCGCCCGCGTTAGCCTCCTTTGTTCGTCCGGAGGCAAAGAAAGAAGGTCGATCGGTTACAACATGTTCGCCTTGTGCAGCTTTCTACTCGAGCGTGTCCCGACAGTTAAATTTATTTCGCACTTAGGTATCGTGACCGTGTCTCGGCTGAGCTGACTCTCTCTCGCGTGGCGGGGACGCGGCTCGAGCTAGTCACGATTTCTATCGAGACGTAACGTTAAACGTTCTCAGCGAACGACTTTCCATATTGTTTAAAAGGTTACCACGACGTCAGTATTCAAAATTAAACTGAAAAGTGAACGCAGTCTGGCTGCGCGACATTAAGCAGCATTGGGGTCAAGTATAAATCCGCAACTGGTTTCGATTGTTCACGGCGCAGAATTGTGTTTTTGTGCAGGAATGTTCTATGTAAATGGAGTGTTCAATTGTAAAAGAGATGTGTTACTAACCTGATCGTGCGGATAGACGTAAGGCGGGGGCAGCGGCGGCGGGAACTGCCACAGGGGCTGCTGGCGGAACGCGAGGGGCTCTGGCTGGGGCGCCGGTGCGGCCTGCAGCACCTCGGCGGGGTGGACGGACGCCGAGTGCTCCTCTCGCTTGCGCAGCTTGCTGTGGACGATGCGAATCGCCATCATAGTACCGTTGTTTCCAACCATCGTGGCAAACGGTCCTTCGACGCAAGAATAACTGAACACACTGGGCTGGTTGACCGGCAACAAGTTCCAGTCCGGCAGTCACAACATTTCAATTTCACAGTTTTCACTCACAGCCGTATAAAGCGACTTAACGACGCGCCTAACTTATACTAATTTAAATAAATTATCACAATTATTTTAAAGGCTATTGCACATATCACTGCTCGTAGGAACGCGCGGTGGTCCGCGTCGGGCGAGCTCAGCTGCGCGATGACTAGAATGTTATCTTGAAGATTGGCCGGCAGGTGCCTAGCAAAGCGCTCGCTCGTGCCAAACGACCTCTACGGAGTACTCCATGCGTCTGAGTTGAGGTGGTGGGGCGCTCATGGCTTTTATATAGTAGCGTGTGACGCGGCGCCAGGGAAGAGTGCGGGGGGGTGAGGCGCGGCGCCGGCGGGAGGGGGGGTTTTGATTGCGAGTGCGGCCGTTTTCCGCGAAAAGCTACGGATTGTAGCGACGGTGTCGGTCTCGTATCGTAATGCCAATGACGCATCAGTACAGCGGCCACACCGCCGGTTTGTCCCGCTCACCGGTCCTCTATCAAATGAATCTTTACCATGTAATTTACAATTTACATCTTTCCAATCCAATTAGGAAAAAACGACTGTGAGTGAAAACCAGATGTTGTCATCGCATGATGGTGTAGCAATTCTTGCGTCAAACGACTTTATACAAAAAATACAACATTATACGAAAAACAATGATTATACACGAAAGCAAACAGAAAAGTCATCAGTTATACAAAAAACAATAATTAATTATCAATATATTGAAAACAGAGCTGCAGTATAAAGCGATCAGTTAACCCGTATTGATTCTACTGATAATAATAAATCCGAGGGAGACGGCGCATTGGATTTCACCATTAATAGAGTTCAAAGTCCACATAACGTGAACGAACTGCATTCGATGCAGACATGCACACAGCTGGCTCTATGGCTAGCGGGTAGGAGCAACTAACACGGAGCTAACTCCCGCCTGCATCTCTTTCCGGCCCATACTTGTATGCGTGTAAACGGAAAGGAGGTGTGTATTTCGCACTTTCCACTTCAAAACGCCAAAGTAGGGCTGCAGGGCAAGGGAGAGCGGGAAGGTGCAATGCCCTTAGCCCGCTCCCAAGTCGACCGAGCCTCCGGGGCTTTGACATGAATGTGGGATAAAAAACACAGGTAGTGGCTGTAATAAGTCGTTACCCTTGAAACTTTAAAGGACACTCTGGGAGCGACGTCCTGTGGGATGTTATAGTTTGTTGCAATTTAAGTCGACTTCTTTGCCTGGATATTAATATTTGAACAAATTATGCTCGTTGTGTACCAAGAGGAACGAACATTTTTTTCTAGTCTTGAAATACAAAAACACTAGTTCCATTGGTTATCTGTATGTGATAAGTTTGAACCATTGTACAAGAGATTCGACGGCTAAATACTTATACAAAAGACTATCGTCGTCTTTTCTTTTTCAATGATAACGAGAGAGATGTCAATATATATCTTTGAACCGATGTTTCAGCAGACAACACTTAAGTTGCTGTTACATTAGATTAGATGGAATCCGGGTTGGGTTCCTCAATCGCCTCTACAAACGATTGACATCGGAACCTTGACGCTATAATGTCAAACACGACTGTTTTGATTTCTGTCTGATTGGTTTGTCGCGTCTGTTGGCTGTGAAGGAATCAGGTTGACATATATCAAAACGATTGTGATTAAAGTACTGATTTACCGTGAAATTCCACTAAGATTTGTTTAAAACACATTGTCATCTCAGATTTTTCCAAGAGGAACTGGATTGGGGTGACAATATTTCATTAATTATTAAGTATTGTGCTTTCAGAAGAACATAACTAAAATATAGGTATATGTAGGTAATATACATATTCAGCAGACAAAATCTAAACGTTTTGATAAAAGTAATCTATGTGGCGTGATATATTGAAATGAATTTAGATTATTTCAAACAAATAAGATCACGTATTGACCTCGCTTTTACGTCAATACGGGGTTATCAATATGTTGAAAAATTATATCAAAATTACAATAACTAACCTTCAGATTGCATTTGTCTTCTAAAAGTAATGCACATACGTAGTTGTTTATCGCATACAATACAAATACAATCCTTAATGTATATTAGATTTATACCAAAATGCCATTAAATTGTATAACAAATAACATTGACTTTTAGATCTTCTAATAAATTATTTCAAGTTTGAATAACGCGGACGATTACAAAACGATAAATATGTTCAAGTCGAATTGATAAAATTAATAACGATGTTCATTTGATTGTGTGCGCTGACGTCAGTGTTCTGATGGAAGTCAACAGGGGTACGTTTTAATAACGTCAATAAAGTCCTGATGATGGAAAATGTTCTAATCATAATAAAGATTGCCCGCAACTAATAAAGTAAATATTTTATGGTGTGTTAGGTTACAAATTCAAAAATTACTGATCCGATTTTAAAACTATTTTACTAACAGCATGTGATATAAGCTGTATGTTTTATCACTAGCTGTTACCCGTGACTTCGTCCACGCAATATTAAAATAAAAAGTAGCCTATATGTCCGTCTATGTCAGCGACCCTTAAGTGAAAGTCCTGTCGAAATCGGCCTAGCCGTTTCGAAGATTACCCGGAACAAACGCAGCTTGCGGATTTGCGGACAGACTGACAAACTGACAGACAAATATTTTTTCAAATGCGATGTTCGTTCTTAGCAATACAAATACATCATTTTCCCAAATTCTGGAGTTTTTCTTTTGATGTTACAGAGAAACACTCCAATTTTATTCAATGTATAAATTAAAAGCAAAGCCAGAGATGGCTAATGTTTGATAAATTGAAACGAGAACATTTTAAACTACGCATAAGTTTATAGATGTGAAATCGTTCTTTATGTTATTGTACGGGCAATGTTATAATAATATTGCATTAAGTTTAATGAATTCTACAAGAAACAAGGAGACATTGTCTTCAAGTATTTATATTGGAGCTTTATAATAATTTATAGTTTTACTTGTCGACATTCTAACTATTTATTAGATAGAAGCAATTACTATACACTGTGTAGAAAATTGTTTAACCAGAAATTTAATAGATTACAAAAACTATTTTGTTTATGAATTACTTGTAGATACTTAACGTATACTAAAAGTGGTTACCCTTGACGTTTTAAGTGATTAGTTACATAAGACTAGGCTTTATACGTTTGTTCCTCGATTTCCTTTTTATTAAATGTAATAGGTACATGGTTATCTTTTATAAAATATTTTAAAAGAACAATGAACTTTAAATCTGTATAGTACATTGATTTTTGGCGTTCAGTTCCAACAATGAATTATTAAAAATTGCAAATTCGCCTCATCGAATCTATAAATGCCAATAAGAATATCTAGACAGTCGAAAACGAGTCGAACGACTGTCTGAATTTATTGGCAATTTTAGATTTTGCAAAATCAAACTTTGTGTTGTTGGCATAAAGGTTAATTTCTGTTATCAACTTTTAGAAAGTTAAGATGTTTAAGAATAATCGAACCATTGATCAGCGAGGCCCGTTGTTAGAGGTTTTCGCGATACAGTTTAACGACTTTCCACACAATTGGGGTAATTCGATTAGCTCAAGTTTCATTTAACTTAATTATAAGTTTGGGACACAGAGACTTCATATACGTTTACATTACCAAATTGTGAATGAATAAAACAATCATTGATAAATAATCGTTCGGCAATACTTTGTGTAGAATTGTTGCAGTTCAAAGAAGTATGATCTTAATAGCTTACGCCTAAAGATCAAAATCATTTGTACTCTGGTCTACAAATAATTAACACTTTCGGTTACCCACTTATTTGATGTTTGTCGTGCATTTTCAAACTTTGTGGTCTACGAAATAAAGTTTAAAACCATATGTATATATTCGAAGGATGTGAGTTTTGTTTCACTCTGTATCAATTCTGTTCTCGAGGCTCGCGAAACCGATTCTTGGTACGGTTTTGTTTATAAAGTACATGTCTGTTTTTACGTACACATCGGCATTGTGGTTATATAAACGAAAGAAAGTCGTCACACATACAACACACATGCAGAATGTGTCCAACCTGTGTGTAGGTTAACGTGTTACTGATATAAACGGAAGGTTGACACTCGGCTTGCTTAAACAACCTTCTCTCGAGATTAAACTTTTGAATTAGTAACCAGTCTTGCTTTAATTCAACATATTTCCGCGTATAAACTCTTAATAACTGGTTCTGTGTAGAAATTTTATATCTCGCTCGACAAAGATTCGCTCCAAAACAATTGAGATTTTCGATTTAGTTGCAATTTGAATCGCATCTGAAAATTTGTCTCCCGCATACTAAAAAAACGACTTTTATATAAAGTCGAACGTTTTAAACGCTGATTTGTGAGTCAACTTCCATTGTTTTAAATGAATAAATCTAGAATTATAATAGAAAAAAACTCCAAGTAGTTCGAAGGCATTGTACGACCGACCGCGACCTTGCCTTTACATGCGGTCATCGATCAGTTCCTGCAATGTTCCAGCACAAAGTTTTTGTCCGCCTATACAAACCGACTGACTATATCGAATTGTCTGGTTTTAAATAGAATCGCATGCCGGACAAGACATCCGATCGACGCGTACGGGATGCGTCAAGCAAAAATAATACAAAACGACAGCTTTGTTAAATTCACCTTATTAGCAAAACCACGAATATTTCAACTTATAAACTTTAACTTATACACGTATTTTTATCTTGACAACCATTCGCGAATGCTTGTGTCGTGTTGAAGGAATGCTAATTGATGTTTAATAATTTAAAAAGAAAACATAAACGATATGAAAGCAATGGTCTGGTCAGAGCGCACCGAGACAGCTGTACCATATCAGCCGCGTTTGGTGCGAACGCAATGATAACATTAAGACAATCGAGTTACCCGCGCTCGAATGGGTCGTTCCTGTCCCTGCCGCAGAGGCAGACGATTGTCTTGTTGACGGAGAGAACGATCAGGGAGTTGCGCTCCAGTACGACTCCGACCTCGCAGTTCTCCTCTTTGCACTTCATCGCCTCGACGGCGATGGGGGCGAGGGGCATCGAGAGCGGGGCACGCACTAGAGAGCGCGGTGGGCAGCGCTGGGCGGCGGTGAGCGGCACTAGCGCGGGCAGGGCGGCGGCAGCGGCGTGGGGCGCTCGGTCGCGCGTTTTGGCGCAGACTGCCGGCCAGCCGGCGCTCTCGCACGGCCGACGCGGCCGACACGACGGTGACTATTTGACTGTCCGTGGCGCGGTCGTGACGCCGCGCGCACTCAGTCTACACACCACACACTTCTCCCGTTACCTTATTGCCATGTTACGGGGACTCGACCTCGCCAGCCGGCTCGATGAAGCCCTCAGCAATTACGTTGTCCAAGTTAAAAGTTATTGTAAATGTTACGGATAACGTTTGGAAAAGCGATTCGTGACAGTCGCGCGCGTCACTACACGTCTGTTGCTAATTACTATTGTGTTTTCAGGTGAAAATGAATGGGTTTTTAGAGATGCAAATCGTCGGCGCCGAGTCGACTTTGTTACCCGTTCACCGTGACAAAATTGAAGAGGCTGGCACGCCAACGAGTGTCGGCATAGAGGAAGCGTTCATACATATACAAGTAGCGGGTTAAAACCCACCGATATTGAATGTAATGTTCTAGATTGCCAACAATTCATAACGTATCGCAGCAATCACTATAAATGTACAACTCGCGTCTGCTCTTATCCAGAACTTGTTGCTGTCTAGATAGCGAAAGCTGATTAAGACAAATCGTTTAAAGGCTTAACCGTTCCAAATTCGCAAGAACTCTTGAAACACTACAGTATACATGGCACATCGAATAGAGCTTTGACGTCAAACCTTCAATATAGAAACCTGTTTTTAGTATCATTATCCGGCGATTAGATAACTTGTAGTGACATAAAAGGGTTTTTTCATATAAATTCTTTATTAAAACATTAACCACTCAGCTATTTCGGATTATGCATATTCAAAAACCACTCGGTGTGACTACAATTTCCGACAGTAAAAAATCAATTCGATACAATCGCGGATGTCGGTCGACCGAGGATTCTTAATGAACTTACAGGCTTAGTTATGTTTCATTCTTTTAACATAGAGAGAAGTGTCTGTTTGTATCAAAAGATAAATCCAGATTTCGTGAAGATGATGTATTTGCGTTGTTAATAACGAAAATCGCATTTAAAACCTTTTTGTCTGTCTGTCCCGGTGTACCCGGCGGACCAAATTTGCACTAAAGTTTGCGGGCGACATCTCTTACATGAATAAATTAAACCATAATTATTTTCCAACAATAATAAAGGAGAGATTGTTATAATATATTAAGCTCTAAATAATACACTCAATCAGTTTATTGCTTCTATTTTCCCACCGTCAAATAGCCTCGAATATTTCTAATTCGATTAATAACCATTACTGAATGCATGGCGCCACATTTATATAACTTAAGTTCCAAGTGCCCATTCTCGTGTCATAACAATTAATATTAAACATGCTGCCTAATACAAGTTGTATTATACAACTAACAATCGATGTAATAATATCAAAAAAAGAATTTCTTCATTAACGTTTAATGACTTTTCAAATTGATTGATGACAATAAAAATACGATAATTTGTAAAACTAAAATTCAGATTAGGTAATGTTATAATTTAGATTTTGTTTATACAAAAACGTTAAATATTGTTCATTTGGTATAATTAATATCCTCCTACTGAACAACAGGAAGTACTCACTTAAATGTATTTTTGTGTAATTTAGGTTTTTCTTTGTTATTTACATCTTATAATAGTTGTAAGGAAATATATCTTTGAAGTTTTTTTTTTAAGTACAATCAAGAAATCCAATTTGTATTAAAAAAAAATTATGTTTAATAATTGTCAATATTAAGTTGATCTTTTACCTCTCGAGGCCTAAACTATAGTCAAACATAGACATTAAAATGACCAATACGTAATTTACTCTGATTTTAATTTCGGATGGTGTGCAAAATCTGTAAAAAACGAAAATAATTCTCGTCTTTAAGACAGGGTTAGACTTGCGGTTTGTGAATTTACGTCGATCAGTGTAAACGTTGTACATCCACATCCAGACAGTCTGAGATCTGGCTGGAGGCCAACGCCTAGCGACGGTAAACCTTGCTGTTTGGTTCATTGTTGTGTAATGTTTGTTTTAATTGCTAATAAAATGACGAACACAACGGACAGACGCTTTTCGTCAAAAGAAATAGAGATTTCAAGAACGATTTTTTTTTTGCAGTATTTACATTTACACAAACTTAAAGCCTAATATATTAAAACTAATATTAGATGATTCAGTTACATTACTGGACATTGTTTCACGTTGGCAACAATGAAGAAAACTAAATAAGCAGCATTCTGCAAATAAATAAAAAACAGTCGATGTTGCCTACGTTTTGCTCTAGTTTGTGTCACAGTCGATTTATTTTCGATACGATCGGTAGACGATACATTATAAAAAGTAATGCAAACGTGGTTGCATTGTAGTTTGTTGCTTTACTAAAACTAAACTGACAGTAATTCTGATTCTGTGTAGAAATCGATATAAAAAAAACCACTACAATGTTAGTCCGTACTATGAATACGGTGTTCGATCAATGTCTAAATTGAAATATACGTTAAACTACACAATAAACGGAATTTCCGTAAGTTAAACGAGTTTTGATACCGCCACAATTTAAATTGTTATTATTCCTACATGTGAATACACCATAGCGGAAATAATCAATTAGGTCTTAATGACTAGCCTAATTAAAACTGGCACATATGTGCTAAAACTAGTCTAAAGTGGTAAGCATACAAGCGTGTAGGGTTTCGTTACGTGGTAGATGGTGGGTGTAATTGATCATGTTGCCTTGTTTTCTATATCTGTATTCCGTCAGAATAACAGCTAACCTAGCATCAAAAGATGGAAACGTAAAGTTTAACTATCGTTTAAACAGTCACACATACTCGTACTTTGTGGTTAATTCCCTCCGTCTTTACCATACTAAGTCAGAAAAAGTCTACTGACTTTAACTGCTTTGCAAGCACAAACTTTATAATCTACTAGCTTTTGCGCGCGATTCCGTCCGCGTGAAAATAAAAAGAAAAAAAAAGTAAGTAGCCTATGTGTTACTGGACTATGTTCTACATCTATGCGAAATTCCATCCAGATCCGTTCAGCCGTTGGCTACAAACTCTAGCAAACATCCATCCCACCTATCTACACTTTCGCATTTATAAAATAAAACCTGGAGTCACCCCGAGGTTATGACATTATAACTAGAGCTTTTAGTATTTGACAACGCCATCTGGTTCAGTACCCTTCTATTACTGAGCATGACATTGACTTTTGTATATTTTAGAATTGTATAATTTTGTTGCTAATTATTTCCTTATTAACGCAACTGGTTCTATTTTGAACATTCTCGTTCATATAAAGGGGAAATAAATTAACATGAATAGGTATTAATACCTATTGAAACGTTTATTTGGAGATAAATATTTCAACGTGAAATTGTTGTGTATTGCGAATTAAAAACATAGAAGAAAAAAAATAATCTCTAATTACTTCTCTCTTCAGAGAATTATTATTTAAAATGTTTCTTAAATTAATAACATAGGCGCTCTTTCTACTTACATAACCTTTAAAAGTTTTCTAACACATCTTGTCAGGATCATCACAATTAACATTCTGTGCAAATTGTACACTCGTCACTATTCTATTTAAAATATGAACACAATATTCACAATTTTACGTGCAGCAAATTGTTTATTTCACTACCAGCTGAATACGCTGCACTGTCTTTAAAGTTTTTTTACAAGTCTATTATTTTCAGCTACCCTCAATAAGCGATTAGATTAATTTTGTTCTCTTGTGACGTGATGCCCGGTTCACACTTGACCAGTTAGACAGTCGGCCAGTCATAAATTGTATTGACTCACTGGCGCCATTTAGTTAGCACACTATGCCAGCTGATTGCCAGTCCAGTTATTAAGATTAACCAACTGTACTGGCCATGAGTAAACCGGGCATTTGTTTCTTTTTATTCGCATTAGGGCTTGACATTTGCTTGACCCAGTTTAGTAATTAGTTCATTGTCGTAGTTAAATGTATGATTTATAACGATAGTATTTGTTTTATTACTTACTCATTGTTTTCGCAAAATGAACCTAATTTATATTTGTGTCAAAGGCGTTTTTACTCTGTATTTTGTAATCATGACAGGTTGTGGAGTTTAAGTAGAAGAAATTAAAGTGTATCTTTAAGAAAAATTGCACTTTCATTTGTTTCGATTCGTAACTAAAATAATTTAATGTTTAAAATAAGTACGATTTTACGTCACGAATATTTACAAATTAAATTTCATTGAACTAATAAATGGTACGAGGTTATTGGTATTACCATTTTTACTTATGTTTGCCTGCCATTTACTTATAGAGTACCTTTGGCAGTTTGCGTATTCATTTATACCCGGATCTCAGTTCTAAGGAATTCATCAGTTAACATTGTTACTTATTGCTTACTATATTTACTTGAGACACTTGCTATATATTTAACTACGCGAAGTTATTACCCGGTTAACTTTTAAATTAAATTTTAATTATATATTCAAGTATTTACATTGTTGTCTATTTTTCAT
>DVQG01000265.1:0-16483 GCA_018231605.1 Papilio ambrax
CACCGGGCGTGCCGGCCCTGCAGTGCTAAGATGTTAAAGCGGGCACTACCACTGTTGTTGCTATACATGCAACTTGATGTGCTTATCAAGTAACTATTTAATTAAAATTTCTATTAGAGCTCATTTATATGGTCGTGGTTAAGGATGTAAATGATTTTACTTGAATTTCTTAATATTGCGTAACAAATGTCATTATGATAACAAGATGTTTGATAGTTATAGGAAAATGACTATAAAATATCGATACGTTTGTATGAACAAGACCTTGAAGGCCGTCGCCTGTGACCTGGTTTCTTCACAAACATTGACATCAAGCGGTTGACAGCGGACAGCTTTGCACATACGTGTTCTATTGTTGACCTATAAACATATAGAAGTGACAAAAAAATAATACCCAAAACCTCAAAAAGTTAATATGAAAATAGAGTAAAATATGCTTAGTGTAATTTATATGATTCACTTGCATCTGATATTTTTACTTTACTGGAGATAGAATAAACTCTATGCTGTACTAAAGTTTGCTCCGAACACTGTGATAAATTTTGCTGCAGATTTATTGATCAAACCTAAAATGGAAAATATTACGCTGTGATACGATTTATAGATTCGAAGGTAAACTGCTTATAAACAGTTGCTAAGGCGCAGCAATGTAAAAAACTTATTAAAGGCAGACTGAACGACTTTTTACCTGATGACAGCGTGAGCGTGAAAAATGGAGATACTATGTATAGAATTAATAAGTTTTTAATAGTCTTTTCCTGGCGGTTATCTCCCACCCTTTTCCATAATACATGGCCCCTCCGCGTGTAGTTTTTAGTCTTTATCAAGGAGGAAATTATGACTTCGTATAATATGGCTTTTTTATTTAATATACTGGTAAATTAATTAAATTCAGAAGCGGATGTAGCGTGTGCATATCCTAGACGCATCTGTGTCTCGGCGATACCGAGGTGTGTTTAGGATTCCTAACATTCCGACCAATGGATGCCGTGTCATAACTGGTTGTATCAGTATTTTATTCTGCATATAATCGCCCGATGCTTTATATTTTGATTATCTTTAAGCTCAAGAGTCAATCAATATTGATAAAATTATTCCGTTATATCAAAATGTTATTGAAACATCTAGAATGTTTTTATAATAATCGACCTGGTTTTAGAATGTGTAGTTTTACTTTATGTTGATAGATGTTACCCGTGACTTCGTCGGCGGGGTGTTAAAAAAAATTAGTAAGTAGCGTATGTGTTTTTCCAGACAACGATCTACATTTATGACAAAGCTCAAGATTTGTGGTGACAAATATTCATCCATCTTTGGATTGTTTGCAATAGCATTTACTCGTATAATATAACATTAGTATTGAAATATCGTTGTAATTATCAGTGTTACTTTTAAAGAAGCTCTACGCCATGAGAATACTAGAGTAGATATTGTCTTGTATTTTATCATAGCAGTGATTTTAGTCTCTTAACAGAAACATTATTGTCTTTGTTTTGACAAAGGGAATGTGATGACAGCAATACGTTTTTCTTAAGTTTCGGCATTGAAAACAAAACAAGCCAACAAAGTAAAAGTTGCGAAAACCCTGCTAATTTGTAGTCGACATTGAATATCAATGCTCGCACTATGATGCCTCAATTGTTACGTGTTGTTCCCATGCTGTGGTGCAATTCTGAACCTCGGTCTAGTTATGACTTGACTATGTTACTTGCAGTGTATTAGCACCTTCCACTTGCATAAAGCTTGTAGCTTGTTGTGTTTGATAATAATTCTAGATTTAATATCAATAGGCCTTGCTATAAACATAAATTATACATAAGTACTATTAAACATGAATCATGTTTAGAAGACATTTATTCCGTCTATTTTGTTTAAAAAACTTTGGCCCTGTATTGACGTATTTTTTATTACTTTAAATTTTATACATTCTTTCCTTACAAACATGTCAGTGTTGGGATATTTATTACATATACTAGGAAAACATCAATATTTATCTAAGAATAAATTATTAAATACGAATAAAGTTAAGGAACTCACGAATATCTTTTGTTTTTTATTTAGTTTGATTATTGCATTATTAGAGTAGATTTCCTCATCGAAGATCTAAAATAAAGTATCCGTAAAATTTCGGTTTTAATGTCATGATTGGGATCGATAGTAAAATCGATCCTTTCAGTGCACTTACTGGTTTTTAATGGAGTAGAGAGTTTTTTGCAGCCAAATATGACGTGGAGGCCTTCAAAAGAAGAGTAAACAGCTTCTTATTAAGCTAGCGCGTACCATCTTTCGACTGCATCATCACATTCTTTAGATGGGATTATGGATAAGTGCTAGCTTAACATAAAAAGGCGTAAGGTCAGGGTCGTCGTACTGCCGGGATCGCGGAATTGGAAATGAGCGTGCGAGTACCGGACCTGATAACGATACGTGATAAGCCAGAAAGGATTGCTTATAGCTTGCTGTTTGTAAGATATATCTCTACGAAGGATAATACTGACTACTGTAAATTTTGTATTTTTCTTGGCTAGTTGGTTTGTTAAAAGTAGGTTTTATTTGTTTTATTGCGACTCCATCGATTCTTATTTAATTAACAGTCATTCGCAATTGGATTTTGTTAATTAAGTGATGTTTTTATCGTTTTGTATTTGGACAAGAACTAAACGGATATTCGTTATAACGACGGATACAAATGTTTCCTACGGACGTAATGTAGATCCAAGGAGAAAGTGCATTTTGAAATGGAGCTAGAAAGGGAATAGATCGATTACGCCGTCCGTCTCATTGCACTTTTTATCGTAAAACGGACGCACGACTTATATAATGTACACGTATGAAAGTGTTTGTCGTGTATAGTTATTGCTGTTTTTAGAAAATGGCAATGGTTCATGTCTTGTGATTTATAAAGATATCTTCCTTTACTTTTGCAGCCATCCAGATTTAACTCTTTATCTTTTAACCATGTAGCACATATTGTAATAATGTTTTGGCTTTTTACTTCTCGTTACAAAATCTGAATGTTCAGTACTAAAAATATATGAGTACTGAGAGTGAGTACTAAAAATAGGAGTATTTGTAGTTATAGTACGCCCAGTTTGTTACATGTCTGACTCACCTTAGATTGGCTCCTTATTTGCTGAGGTCTCAATAACAAGGTCGCCGGACGACTAGACGCAAATAATATCAAATTACTACATCCTTTTCGTTGTACCTAGACAATTATAAGACTGGTTTATTAATATAAATCCTAGAATATAAGAGCTTGTAATGTAACTTAATTTTAACATAGACGAGGTATCGTCAAAAGTTATTATAATATTTCAGTATGTTAAACAAAATAATTTATACTAGATTTAAATGTTATCTATACCTAATATACATATAATAAAATTATAGTGTCTGTGATATCAAAATAAAATATCCAGATTTCAGGAGGATGATGTATTTTCGTTGCTGATAACAAAAATCGTATTTAAAATTTTTAGTCTGTCTGTCTGCAAGCCGCGTTAGTTCCAGGTAATCTCCGAAACTACTGGGCCGATTTCGACCGGACTTTGACTGAAGGGTATTTGACATTTTTTTTTGTTCTCGTGGAGAATGCACTTACGCACAGTATAGGCTACTTTTTTTATCTTAATATTGCGTGAACGAAGTCGCGGGCAACAGCTAGTATTATATGTTAATGATTAATTATTTCGTTGAGTTTTTGTTTTTGTATTCTTAAATTGTTTAGAATTTCATTCGCAAATTAGCTTTTATCTCGCCACTTATGCCAGATGTTTTTCTCGATTTAGTGCGACCGTATGCTAATCAGTATGGCAAAATGTGCCGAAAAGAGCGGTCATCTCCGCATTCCACGCGGGCCGCGCGGCTGCGACGCCGGCCGGTCGCGGAAAACCCGCTAAAAACAATATCAACCTCCTATTCAAGGAGATTCAACTCTAAACAAACGTTACAGAGTTCATTATACCATGAAATAAACATGTTAAATATATCAAAAAGAAATGATACAGCAACCAAATAAGGACTTTAATATCTTAGCAACAAAACGGAATTTCAACCTGTCAAGAATGTTGGCGCCAAAATTTATATAGGAATGTTACTGTTACGGATTCGGCAGATATGGTAGTGAATCTGATTAATGTCATATTTCTAGTTGGATCTATGCGTGGGATAGTGGCAGAGTTCAATGTAGCTAATAATATTTAAATCTCATGATTTTATTAGTGAAAATCCGGACGACGCGACAGTTTATTGCTATATTTGTCAATTTGTAGCCACACGACGCTACGATTCCGTATTACTTGGTGTTAGGTAGTCTATTAATATGTATTTCTTAAAATACTTTTAAGGAAGAAATTGTTTTTTTTTGACCGAATGGCCACTGTTTGCCTTGAAGAGGCATTTACAGATTCACCGGGTTTGAGGTGGCCGAGCGCAGATGGCGCTTAGTCTAAACCTCTGTTATTAGTAACTAGGCTAGAGGGCCGTTATTTCGTTATTATTGTACAGGAGTATGGATATTATTGTACAGCGGTCAAAGGGTTTAAGTATTGCATAGGTTTTATGCATTTTTATTTTACTTTCGCAGAGTTTTATAGTATAGATTCGATTCCTGAGATAGGTATAATCAAAGCTAGCAGCGCTATAAAGTTATTGAGGCGATATCGATACGAAACCTGAGATGCCTTTTGTAGATAAAAAATGTGCTGACCTCACTACTTATGTTGTAACGACATAGAACTGCAACCATACTGGAAGAGACTTCGAGTAAATATTACTTTACTGTGTTATAGCGGAAAAGTTATCAATAAAGAACTGATGCAGTATATATTTTAAAATGATTTTTCACTAGAATTTAGTTAAATCAGTTTTAAGAGTTGCAACTTGTGGAGTAGTTATTATTAATTTTAAGGTTAAACTATAATACTTTTTTACATTACATAAATATGTGTAGGTTACGGTTATTTCTACACTATTTTTATTTATATTTATAGGAATTTAATTAGAAAAATGCTCTATCTAGTTTCTAATTGTTCAGCGTTGAGATACTAATAGAAAAAAAAAACTTTATATTCATTAGTCGTCATTGAAAGCTCATTCCACATTTTTTAATCTATCGGTATTTTTTTAGTTTTGTTTTTAAGAGTTGGTAATTATTCATGGCCAGCTTTATTATCTGTGGCCACAGTGCCTCTATAATAGACACGTGAATGAACATTTTTTTGTATTGAATTAATTAATTTAATTTTGTTATTAGATGATTGCTGGTCTTTGTGATTGCTTTATGTCGAGTCCTTTTAATGTATTTTTTCCATATTTGTAATAATTACTCTGTAATTAACGTTTATAAAGTAATTAAAAGTCTGTTTACATTTAAATTTAAATTAATCCGTAAATTAGTTTAATCTATACTAAATTTGGTACAACTTAGTACTTATATTGAGACTCAGACTACCTGAATCGCCTTGATTTCACTTTAAAATATTAATATGGTCTTTGTATCAGGACAATAAATTAAAAGTTAAAACAATGTTATCTGCAGCCATTGCCTTAAACTTTATCATAATTATATTCCATTCTATAGTGGTTTTTAATTGATTCCATCCCAGTTCTCTTGTAGGACATTAAAGGTATAAAAGGCCTTAAAAGTTTCGCGGCATTGTATCTTATAAGACCGCTAATGGAATAAAAACCATTTAATTGGATTACGGAATAAAATCGCTCGCGGGGATAAACGAGTTTTTATGTTACGATTGCAAATTAAAATCATATAACTAATTCAAGATTAGAACATGTATAGGTACTAAAGTTATAATTTAAGTAATTTAATCTTTGAACATGTTCGCTCATCCAGAAAAACGTCATGTCCCTCATTATGTTACAGTCAAGTGTGTTAATAGGTTGTTAATTATTGTTTTATCGATAGCGGTATTTTATTACAACCGTATAATAATAATTTTATTAGAATAGTTATTTAAATTACTTTTTTTTAACAAAAGTTAATTTTATATATCATGAACATCGAATAATCCCAATAATAAGTTACGTGATCACTCCATTGACTGTCCGCACGCAAAAGATTTTTACGAAACCTCTCTGGGTTACAATTACAAGAGCATCAAATGCAACATAATGGCGTATTCGGCGTATTTGTTATAGTCCGTGGCCAACAATAAAAAGTTATTCGTATATTTCATCAAATGTCTTTGCTCTTTGCCATCTCCCATCTGTTCTTGGAATATTTTTTCCAATGTCGGCCGGAGGGCAATCTGCTTTCGGAACGCCGAGGTGTGTCAAATTGATTCCCCGACGTCGCGGTGCCTGCCGCGGCCGCCATCTTTTTTTATTACATAAAATGAAGATTTGTTTTTTTACTCAATACCTCGCCTTTCATCGTAAGCGTGGAACTGTTGATGGTCCGTAGACAAATTGGTTTAATTAAAAGTGTTCTTATGTTACAAAAAAAATTGTTTTGGCGCTTGTAACATAATCTTATAAGAAAAATAGTGTTCTTTGTCAAGAAAAATAACTAAGACGTAGCTATCTACATTTACTTTTAAAAATAAATTAGTTACTGGTTGTTCATTTTGACATGCCTGAATCGTTTAGACTTAAAACTAATAAATCCACAACTTTTACCACTAAAGCACGTTGGGGTCTAATAAACGCCGTACTACCTTGCAGATCTATATTTAAGTAATGTGAACCAATAGGATAAGAATATTTACAATATAACAATTTATATGCATGTATTCAAAGTAAAATACCACTCCTTAATGACCTCAGTAAAATAATAAAATGAGAGTCGATTCGAGACGTCCTATGTTTCTAGGAATGTCCTCACCCCGGGCTGTGGTAAAAACTCGGCTAATTTGTATGCGGGCAGCACTTAATAGCGCCTATACGTACGGTCGGCAACACAAGTGTGCATCACACTGTAGCTACATTTAAAAGATAGGCTCCACTGGGCCTGCGTGGAGGGTTGTTTATAATGGCGGCGCCTTGAAGGCGTGGTTCAGTGTTAATGCAGTCGGAACTTAATTGCATTTCTCCTTAAAGAAAATATTCGTTAAACGATTAGATTTAATATACATTGCGTTCTGGCAGTGAAAAGAGCTAATTTGTTCCATTTAAGCGGAGCAATGTATTTTATGTTGCTAGTATAATATCGCTGGGTGTAAGGTGTGTACTTTATTGGTAGTAGTTTACTCTAATGATATGTTTAGTTGTAAGTTCAGGTTGTGTTTAATTTATTATTATTTTGTTCCGTGCGCAGTGAAATTTATGTCGGACAGATTAGTAGCCGTGCGTTTGTCGGAATGTTTATATTGTGCGCGGCACGCCAGGGCTTGCATCTTAACTATGCTAATGGATTAAATAAACGGTAATTAAAGAGAAGTCCATCATAGTACAGGGCCTGCATAATAAGTATTTGAAACATTACTTTTTGGTTTTATTTCTGTCAAACTTTTTTCTTTATTTTTAGCTCATTAACAAAACATATCAAAACGAATTTTTATATTTAATGTTATCTTAAATACTAATAAAATCCGCTTAATATTCATAATTGGGAACAAATAATGCGACGTAAAATCAAACATAAAACTGCATTTGTATGTTTCGGTGAACGCGATATCTCAAAGCTCAGGTAAGATCCATTTACGAAAAGCGAAGATAAAGGACGGCTCTAGGCTTTATAGACCAAGAGCTTTAAAATAATACGATTCACATTTCTCAACTCTATAGAAGCTGAAAGTAATATTTTTATTCAACGTTTTATAATACTGCTTTCGCGTTAAGAATGTCCAATTCGAGGGTTTAATGCTGTATCCTAATATATTTAAAATTTCATCAGTGGTTAGAAGTGAGTCAACAGCTCTTCTTAAATGTTAATCTTATGTTCTTACCATCGACCTTAAGGTTTTATTAATTAACAAAGAATAGCAAATTCAGACAAAGTAGCTTCAAAAACATTTCTTATGTTGAACTTTTCTCTTCCTTTGTAAAGTTGATATAAAATTTTGTTGCAGTCTCCTGTTCTACACGGCACCATACAAAGCGCCGTGCTATAATCGAATTGATTCGTTAATTACTTGCCTTTATCTCCGGCGGCCATTAGCGGCTCTTGCGCCCCTCCCACGCGCACCTTAATTGCTATCAATTCGAATTACGACTCGTCCGTACCGAATACTATTCAAAACTCGATTCTACAATCGATTTAATTTGTTTTTTACGATCTCTAGAAAGCTCGCACACAAGTGCGGTTAAAGATACATGCGCTTACAGTTCGAGGCTTGATGGGAAATGTTGGCACATTAAATGTTTACTGGCCTCTTCTTAATAGTAATGGAGATAATGTCTAGCAATATTTCAATTACGAAGCTTTAAATTTAAATGCTTATTGTTTAAGTAACTACTGTACTTAAATTTGCTTGGCAAGAGGAAGTATAACTAGTTATATGAAGAATTTAGAAAGAGGAAATGTCCTCTTCTGCGTCTGTTAAAGGTAGGCCATGGCCACATGCTCGTGTGCACAATTATCTTTCAAAACTAAGTAAGCAAAATAATCTGAAAAAAATTAAGAGTTAATCTCCTATATAAGGGTAAAAGCTTTTCCTGGTAGTTTTTTAGTTTAATTAGGTCTGTTACGATTAGATTTTTAAAGGTAAAGAGCTCGGTTGAACTCAAAGCGGAGTTTGCAAGAAATTAAAGCCAAAAAAATGTAAGAGTCAACTATCTATAACGACTGTTCAACCATTTCTAGTTGATCCTTAGAGTTTGCTATTAGAGTAGTGACTTCTTAGTGGGAAGGTAGATTAGGGTTGAAGTTATGTTGGTTGGTTGGCTATAGCTAACACCGGTCAGCAATTACATGCAATTAAGCTATCATTAAGAGCTATCTCCGCGGCCTGCAATTTGTGACGGACTCCGCCTGCGAGCGCACATAGATAGATCTCAATTATGTGAACCTTGCGACGGCTGCCGACTTCCTCTTTGATGTGCCGCTCTTTTGTAACAACTCTAATGACAGTAAATGTCAAGGCTAGAGCTAGAGGTAGCACGCTGTTAGTTAATCTACCAGCTTACAATAACCAACATTTATATCGAATTATATGACTTTTTTGTTGTTACGTTAAAAGTAAAAGAGTTTCTCGAACACGTTGCAAGATTCAAAACACCTTTGCTTGCGTTAATTTAAACATTAATTAGTAGCCTTTAACTTGCAATAACAATCCTAATTACAGAATAGTTAGAAATGCAATGCTGTCCGCTGAGGTGTGTAAAATTATTGACTCCAGCACCGCAGGAAGTGGCGTGCTCCGTGCTCCGAGCTTCAAACCATCACGTGACACGACGCCCTTTGTATTATCTACACGCTGCACCATGCTGCACATATTTCAATATTATTAGAATAGTTTTCATTGACAATTTTTAGGTATATTTTATTGCAAACTTGTAAGGTGCAACAGTCGTCTTTTAATACAACTAATAATTATATCTAATTACTTAGAAGAGATTTTTAGCCAATTGCAGTAATTAAAGTACATAGTATATATTGGTTACCATTTAAATAATCATAAATAATGATAAATTTGAAATGTTAAAAATTGTAGATACAAAATGGCTAGTTTTTATACAGTTTTTTTTTTTAACACTAAATCGCTAACAAAAAACTTAATAAGAAACTAATCAAAAATTTTACCTCACACCTATCCGTACAAAGCGTGTCCCGTTCACCTCGGGTGGGCACGGCGGCGGCGGCCGGTGTAAAATTATCCGCGCGGCGCACATCAAAGGGCCCGCCGGCTTTGTGCTCGCCGCACCATTGTCTCACACATGTTGTTTTAATACTCTTAATTTCGTGTTGTCATGTTAAAAGTTTATTACCAGACAAATGGTAGACTAGCCAGAAGAATAAAAACTTTATTCGTTATTAAATAGTGGTGATAATTGCATCAAATAGTCAAAAGATGACAACCCTTTTGATGTGATATCTGATTACGCCATAAAAGCCCTTATCGCTTTACCTATAACGGCGGAAACCGTTTGTAACATGATGAACACTTTTTACGAACAACTTTGAAGCCAAATATGTTAATAGCGGAAGTGTTAAAAGCGATCTAAAAATGATTGAAACTTAAGATGAAGGGTGCCTTTGATATCTTTTACACATTATTCTTTCCAAGTCATTTTTTTTTGTTCACAGCCACTGTAAACCTCTAACGACTACTATATAGTATGTACTAACATGTAATAAGTCAGAATTCTGAAAGCACCGAAGTTTTCTAATACAATAATGAGAATTCATCATTAATATTTATAAACAATAAACAACTGTTAACAAATAAACAAAGAGACTAAATCGAAGCTTTAACTTTTACACCTTTACTTGTACAAAAACCAACAATAAAGGCTTAAAATGTTCAATTACGTTGTAAAGTATTTGAATAGAAAGTTAAAAACGGACAATAGATAAAAAAAGTATATTTTCACCCCTTCACTAGAATATCCTTGCGCAAATTCCAGCATAGAAATAACAGCTCTAACGTAATGTAGTATAGCTTAAATTTCGTAAGCTAAATGTAGGTGCTAAATGGACCAAAGGTTATAAAATACGGCATTGCTAGATGTTAGGATTTGTGTTGCAGGTAGATGTGAAATTTAACAGAAACTCTGCTATAAAATGTAGGTCTAAATAGCGATTCTATGTTAAATTGTTACATCAAAAGTGTTTACCGACGAACGAAGATTTTTAAGCACACGTAGTAAAAATACTTTAAACATACCGCACACTGTACCTAACTTAACTTGTAAAGTTGTGTAACATGTAAAGTTTAAAATTTAGACTATCCTAAGTTTTACACAATTTAATTACAAAAGGATGACGCTATATCGTGTGAGATAATTAGGTGCCTGTCTATACAAAGTTTTAGAAGAGATTGGGGTGTTATATCTCATTATAGAGTGAATTTTCACTAATTTGTGACCTACCCTACTTTCCACGGTGGTCTGCATTGTCACAACATACACTTTACATGTATGTATTCGTCACGAATTGTTCAGTATTCAAATATGCTTCTGTCAGACTATGCATGAATAATGCAGCGAGCGGCCGCGGGGCGCTAGTGTCGCGGCGCCCGCGGCCGACATTAAACAATGGCCCGCGACAACTATAGGCGGGCTGTGGGCTGTGGGACAATATACTATGGAGCCGGTTGCATTAGATTTATTTATCGGTAAACAACTGTTGGATTTTATAGTGTTCGCGACAAGTTAACAATAGTCATATTGATCAAAGTTTTATAAAAAAAATGTATTTGTAACAAGCGAATTTCGAGTGGCTGATTGTTCTTACGCCACCTAATACTCGTACAATAAAAAACCTAGTCATAACAACTGGTTAGTTAATTAATAATTTGTTAATTTTCTTTTAAGACGATCATAAATTTTAAAGCATTAGTAGAATTCAAATAAATCATTAAACATATCCCAAACATAACTGTTGATTGTATATTGAAAAAATAGTAATGTTGACTCCATGCGTGTATTGCATGTGCGCAGCAGGGGCCTACATTAACACGTCTGTCGGTGACACAAGCGCCGCTGCGCCGCAGCGCCGCCTGGTGCACTCAACAACCAACTAAGACCCCTGCACTGCCGCACAACATGAATGAATTTCTTACTGCTACTTTTGTATTTTAATAAGTGTCAATACATGGTTATAATTATTTTTGATTAA
This sequence comes from Papilio ambrax, assembly GCA_018231605.1. Lineage (NCBI taxonomy): Eukaryota > Metazoa > Arthropoda > Insecta > Lepidoptera > Papilionidae > Papilio > Papilio ambrax. The sequence continues at coordinate 11,741 of DVQG01000265.1, forward strand.
TTGATTAAACAAAACACAAACATGTTTATGTCATGCGTTCATTATAATAGTTATAATCTATATCTATACGATTATTATAAAGAGGAAAGATTGTGAAGTGTTTTTGTATTTTTGTATGTATTGAAATAACTCAGAAACTACTTTGCCGATTTCAAAAATTCTTTCACTATTAAAAAGCTACGTTATCACTGAGTAACATGGGCTACGTTTTTTAAAATTTTACATGAACGAAGTGGCGAGTAACAGCTAATATTTAATAATGTCCCAAAATTGATTATCGAAAAACGTTCTTGAATCGTGAAAGGACTACAAACTTCTTTTTTTTTAAAGTATGGGTTGTTTATTGGATCTAATGAGTTATTATGTTCTTATTCTTTCATCGTCAACCAATTAGCTATAGTAATTATATGTTTTATTGCTTCTTAGTATACTTATATAAAAATTCATTATAAAAACGAAGGGTAAATAAATATTTAACTTCATCAACTTAAACACTTCAGCGAATTGTGTTTAAAGTAAATACAGTAGGTATTTCTGTCGGCGGTTTACGAATTATCTTTAATTTGCGATGACGACATTTAAAAGAGGCCGCCTTAATTGACTTCTGTTAGCACTTAACTCACGTTGTAATTATATCTGGGAAATTGTTAAATACGTAAACATTGCTAATGTAGGCGTAATTCTTGTTACTTTGTCAACTACTTAACTTTATTGATTAAAAAACAATATTTAAGAAACTGTGGTAGGACTTCCTTAACATTTTAAACTAACAAAATCTAAGTATAGGCTGGCAATGAATTTGGTCAATTACCAACATCAAAACCATTACTGTCTTCAAAAAAAGGGAACAAAAATGCATTTCAAAACGTTATATTTTTATTCGCTATAAAATCGCAGGGCGAATTAGAAGAAATTAAAGGCAATTGACATTTTTCATATGTATAATTACGGAAGCGGTTAAACAAATTAAAATGGCGGGTCGGGAAGTCGTTTGGCGATCGCCCCCCGCGCTCCCCGCGCCCCCCGCCGGCCGCGGCTGTCGGCTGCCGGAGCGTCCGTCACAGTTTTTACCTCATAGTTTGGTCGACGCCGCGTTCCTTTTAAATTACATGGACATTATGATATAACCACACTGTCAATACTTCGGAAAACTAGAGACCCTTTGCAAAATTAGCTATAACCTTTTCTCCTAAAATATTAAATTAATTGTTAATTATTAAGCTACCATGTCAATTATAAGTCCCACATTTTATATTGTTTTATAATATAATTAAAATTACTGTAAAAATTTTAAAACAGGACAGTCCATAGTGATCAACGCATTATGGTTATCGTATTGCATCGCGCCGCAAGTTTTTGCTCATCCCCTGCAAATTCAGTTAATTGTGTCTACGACCCCGGGACTCGCCCGGACCGCGGTAATTGCGACGGCTCGAAGACTGCGCCAACACAACCTCCTCAAAAACCTCCGCCTCCTGACGCTAATACCGAGGATTTAGTCCTTCAAACTGCCTTTAAGTACTCGGCACGAGAATGACGCAACAAAGTTAAAAAATAGCGATAATTTTCAAGTGTTTTATTACTTTTTGATAAAGTAAATTTTATTTATTTTGTAATGCATCGGAATTGATAACTGATGTCATGCCGTCAGCCTTGTTGCGAACTGATGGCGATTGTTATGGCGGGAACGTCTCTTTAGTCTTTACGAAGTTCATTGGCGATGGCGAATGACATTTGCATTTGCCGCCAATGGAGCGGCGCGCGCGCGACATCTGACGTTTTAATTATAATTCTGCGCTTCATGTCCTGAGGTGTTGGCGTAAATAAAAAATAAACTTGTGATGTTTGTACTATTAAATTATTCTGTTGAAAGACATTTGGGTATATTTTTCACAATATGAAGCTTAGCGGATTTTAATTTCTTATAGACGACGAATAACTTTCCTTTTGATTGCTGATTTTCCAAACAACCAATACTAAATGGAAACAAAGCTGACGTTTAAGAAAAAAAAAACATTGTTCCATTTGTTGTGTACGTTTACACATGTGTAAAAATTTATTGTTTTCGTATTTTTATTAATAAATCAGAATTCTATATTCAAATATTTATTTATTGCTATCTCATGTTGATATTGGTGTTTAGAACATCAAACTTTTTAATCCTGATTCTACTTCTTCCGAAACAGTTTTCACAATATTTCTTAAATAATAAAATGGCTCGAGTAAAAAAAACTCGAAGAAATGAATTATGTTTGGACCATACCCTGCAGGCACAGTCCACGCATGCGTCTTTAATTAGGCATTCCGGTCTCGCTTGCGCTGCGTACGCGCACCGGCCGGCGCGGCAGCGGCGCAGCGGCGGCCTCTTTGACGTCGCGCCCGCGCCCGTCCCTCTCACACAATGCACCTATTCATACCCCAGCATAACCACACAACAAGACCCTAACATCCTATTCAACATTAAATAAACTCCCTTCGACTTAAAGTTCAACGTAAACTAGTCGTTATGGGTGACGATGATATTTTTACTACAAAGTTGTGTATATTTTATCTCAATACGCATAAGGTCTTTATTTGCTTGTGCGCATTATTTTCAAAGGTGTTATTGGAGTGATATAATGAAGGGACCTAATTGTGTATTCTAGTCGGGATGGCATGGCCTGGCTATGGCATACGTAAGATATAAGAGCAAGCGATAACGGGCGATATCTCGCTTGCACATCTTCAAAACGTAAAAGGGGTAACGTGTATGAACGTTTTAGCGTGGAAATAACTACATATATGATACACGATAAATTTGTTCAAATACTATTTATCATGAAACGATGCCGACGTCTTTATTTAGCGGGCCGTTGTTTACTTCCACCTCCAATAAACTAAAGTTGTAAAGATATCGTATCAACGTTAAACAACCGTACTCTGATGTGCCGATAATTTTTTATTGATAAAACTACGCACGTAACGATAAGTCATCATGCTTCGAGTTACACCTTCGTCCTGTTCAAAACTGCGTAAACACTCTGCTTTTAAAAGAATTCCTCTTTGTACGGATTTTGTGATTTTTATTATAGTTATAGCACTTTCATGAAATTAAAAATCCTGTGGGATATAGCTATAGAGTTGAAGTTGTTTAATCTTTTATGAAACGTTTCACTCGCTTTTTTCAACATAAGGCCAAAGCTGAGAGGCTACAAAATTATAGCCGCTGATTGCAGTGAGCCATACACGAATTAGGCCCTTTACTTCGAATTATTTTTTTTTTCACAATTCCCTGTTCATGCGTTCAGACCTTTTATCGAAACATATGCATGTTTCTGTACGCGCCGGCCGGCCGACCGGTTTCGTTCTTCAGCCTTTGAATTGCCGCTCCGCGTTCGAATTTTGAATCAGTCCACGACGAGCGCTGTCGCTGTGAAGACGTGTTATAGTTTCAATTTAGGGGTTATGTTTACGCGAATTTTATGTGTTTGCAAACAGTGATTTTTAACTGAATATGACACAAATTAGTGATAGTTTTTAACTGTGCCCACGTCCACAATGATGGCCATAATTTTAAGTGTTATTCTGCTATGCGGGTGTTTGGCGGCTGCGGACCAGGAGGAGGTGGAAGGTGGGAAATGCGAAAGGATTAAACTCCCGTACTGCCAGGACCTGGGCTACAACTGGACGGCGATGCCCAACCTGATGGGCCATAGGGATCAAAAGGAAGCCGAGGAAGCTGTAAGTTGATAAGCTTAAAGTTTTCGTTTGCTGTTTACACCTGTTTAACTGTAGTTTAAACTAACATAACCAAAAATGAGCTTAAATTGGGGCTCAATAATTTGTTGTAAAGGTATTTTGGATAAAAATTAATTGTTAAAATGAATGCCAGTGTCATACACCATATCCAAACCATTGAACTTAGGATCTTAAAAGTTAGTCTAAATATAACCGCTGTAATGAACCCTATTACTTCTTTGTTAATGAATAAATTAACATGACATAAAATAATAAAGTATACACTATTATACCAATGGTTAAAAATGTAGGTAATGTGTTCCTCGTGTCGTAGAATTCAATTCAAATCTAGCGTTCATTTGTTTTCATTCACCAACACTAAATGATCGTTTATTGTTTACGCTAGTCTTAATTGGTATGTTATTGTTGATATCATAATTAATTTTAATCGCTTCCATTTTATCGGTTTTTTAGTTCATTGAACTGAGCGGCAAACAATCGCTAAAAGCGCAATGTGGTCGTAAAAATATGTAAATGGCCTTTACCCACTGACAAGTAAAAAATAAACACTCCGGTGGTCGGGGTGAACAATAGCGGATTAACTGAAGGGGCTGTTTGTATGCAACCGAGGTATAAGAAAGTTTTTTTTTTATATCAGTTAAACGGAATATCTAGGATTAACATATTTTTTATAATTCTATTTTAAAGTTAAGTTTAAAACAGAGTTAATATAGTTAAAAAAAGAATCTGTAATAATTTCAAAAGCCAAAACGTTCGTGTAATACTTTCTAAATCAGAACTAGGTCAATGTCTTATCTATCAAAATAAATACTTTGCTAAGTAGATTTTTTGGCTATGAATATTTTTTTCTTTAATTAAAGTCATTATCGTATCAAAAAGGAAGATTATGTTACATTTTTGTGGCCTTACAGTGTAATTACTTAACTCATTATCGTTAAAATAAAATACAGTTTTATAGTAATATATATCTACATGTCTTATATATTTGAGTTATAACAATCCTGT
>DVQG01000266.1:0-16479 GCA_018231605.1 Papilio ambrax
TTGAATTGATTCAAATCCGCCTAAAAAATACTAAACTAAAACTAAAGTTATTCATTTCAGAAAATGGTTTGCGTGTTAAAGAACTGTTCCGGACTCCTGATAGAGTTAAGCGATATTTGCAAAATGAAATAGAACTTGACGGACTGCTTGCTAACAGCTTGATGGAATCGAACTTAAGCTTCGAGGGTGTGAGTTAACTTACTAAATATCACCAAAAGTTATTTGAAAAAATAACACCCTTTATTCTAAATTCATGTATAAGTTATATTACACAATCATAATTTTCAGCTCTTACAAGGAGACTTTAACACATGTGACATAGAATCGATGACGAAAACAATAAAAATGGACAACAAAAACATGGAGATGTTTGTGCAGAAGATTTGTTCACTTTCTTCATCGAGTATGCAAAAACTTACAATGGACTTATTACTAGAGATGGATTTGGGGAAATATTTACAATTGGTTAGTTAGATTTTTGTTTTAATCACGTTGAGACCTTAGATTTTGATAGCGTAAACAGCTTGCCTGATTTCAAATTTAGCCTACGAGTATTTCGATAGATGATGAATATTATCAAATAATTGATAAGTTTTATAAATCTTGTTGAACTTATGTGTTTTCTCCAACAGCTAGGCAACATGTACTACAAGTTGTCGAAAGACGAGAGGATGTTGGATTTGGGCAAGATGGCGGGCGCGGTGCTGCGCATGGCGGCGCTGCACAGCTTCCTGCCTACAGAAGTGACCGAGATCCTGCTCAATGAGACTCCTGACTTCACATACATAAAGCTAGATGTGTTAGTGTTATTTCATATTTAATCATTCTTCAAATATGGCAAAATATTGTCTGATAGTTGTTTATAATATTTACTTTAAAAGTTTGAGTTTTGTTACTTCATTTATTGCACTTTATTTTACTTGAATTTGTTTTTTTTTTCAGGATTTCCAATGTTCTCGACTACTTTGAACCTAATTTCGGCGACACACAGTCTTATAAAACTATTAGAGACGTCGCAGATTCTTCGGCAATGGTTATAAAATATTTAAATAAATTCTTAGAAAAGCAGAGAATTAAATCTATTGGAACAAATAATAAAACATCAAATTATAGTGAAAAGCAAGAGAATACATTAAAATCAACTGTAAATGGCGTGTCCAATATATTTTCTAATGCTAAGGAAGCTTTCGATGATTTAGCCGACGATGGTATTTCCTTAGACATTTTCAACGTGTAAGTACAAAATATTTAATTACACAACACAACTTCCTTTAATTTTTGATGAAATTGTATCCAATTCGACTTAATAAACATAACTTTCAAAAAGATACAACATAGCAAGTATTTAATATCATGTTTTTAACTTTACAGATTGTCTCGTATTACGAATTTCATTTACAAATGGTTGCCAGATAAGAAGAAGCACGATGTATTGTTCTACTCCACTCTGGCAACGAAACTGATAGAGGAGGCGGAGAAAGTGATCTATATAAACGTGCACTTGGAGGAACTGATGTACAATATCTCCTTGAGACACCCGCAAGGGATAGAGGCGGTACTTTCGCTGCCAGTACACATGTTTGAAAAGAGTTTAGACGCTTTGTCAGACCCAGAAAGAGCTCAGGTAAGGGATAAGAAGTCATACTTTGCAGTTACTAAATGACGTTAATCCTTTTGTATTTGTATCAATAATCTTTAGTTTATCTAGTTCATTGTATCTTATCGTTTTCTAGATTCTAACATCCAAATTGGACTCTCCAGGAGACATATTCTGTGATAAAAGAAAGTTACAGAAGTTCTTCAAGATAGACGTAGCACAAGTAGCCGAGTTACATAACCACCTGTGTACAAACTCGCTAAAAGAATATCTCAAAGATTTGATACACTCTTTTGGTATACTCAGCGTTAGGAGCAGCGTAAGTAAATAAATCTTATTAATTAGATTCGTACAAAGCACTATGGTTGTCATTTTATTAAATTTTTCAGATCAATTCGATGGCGTCACTTTTTATTCAAGAAACTTTGGGAAAAAACACGAATTCGCAACTTTATAATTTAGATCATGACTTCGATGTTCTCAGGAATTTCAGCCGAACTATTAACCGTTTGGATGAGGAGGAACCGAGACATGTTAATTGGAATAATGTTATAAATGTCAACAAAAATACTGATATCATGAACTTAATTCGTGATAAAAGACACGTGGGGAATCATATCTTGTAAGAAACAAACATTTACAAACAAATTAGATAATCTTAATCTGCTTCTACAAGAAGCCGATATAACCAAATGATAATCATCAACAATTTGTCGTTAAAACATTCTTTCAGAGTAACTGTACATGGAGCGCTGGCCAAAGCTGTAGTCAAACAAAATCCTGTATTGGAATACAAAATAGCGCCATTTCTAATAGAAGCAACATTGATTGTAGACGCTTTGAACAAAGATATAGACAACACGTCACTAGAAGTGGCGGAGAAAGCGAAGACGTTGTACCCAGCTGTACTCACAACCATACTGACGTCTGCGTTAGATCAACATAAGGTACTGCGATCATTTTTAATATCTAAAACCGTAGGTAAAAGATCAAAATGTTTGTCGTGTACTTATTCAGTTCATTAACTAGCTCTCGCCCGCTACTCCGTCCGGGTGGTATTAAAAAAAAAGGTAAGCAGCCTATGTGTTTTCCCGACTGTGCTCTATATCTATGCCAAATTTCATCGATATCCATTCAGTAGTTAAGGTTACAAACTCTAATAAACATCCATCCATCTAAACCTTCGCATTTGTAATATTAGTAAGATTAATTTAGTATTTATTTATTATGTAAGCGTATATTTGTTTCTAAAATTAGATGTCTTTTATACTCTTTTTAGCTATTTAAGTTGCTGTCAACATACAGCCTAGATTCAATGTGTAGAGGAGCTGCCAACGCTTCCAAATATCTGGAATTTCCACCGAACGTTAACAAAGAAGAAATCGTATCAACTCTATGTAATATCAGCGAAGTATTTGAAAATGTATTGAAGCGTGATTCAAATCTAGGCAAAGCTGTTAGTATTGGAGTAATTGAATTTGTAAGCAAAACAAATATTATTTACATATTGTTGTATGTTTAAATCTATGTTCTAGATAAAATTATTAATGGCGGGAGGTGAAAAACAAACTATCCAATGGACCAAACTAATAAAAGGTTTAAGGAATTTGTACAAGAAAATAGATAGTTTCTATCCATATTTATTTGAATATAAAAGCTACGGTATGAAGGAAGCGATGCGACGCCGTGTTGCTAACATGATAAAAGAGGTCAAGACACTCTGGTTTAGTCCACGAAACTGGAGTATAAGCTTAAGGTGAAAACGAAAATATTTTAATTAGAAACTTATTTAGAACTTTCACATGTTTGAGACTTAATGTAAATATTATACCCATCAAAAGAACAAATGACTTAGACGAGCCCAAGCTTCACTTATACTTTCTAAGGGCTTATTATAAATATTCATGAGAATTTTTTGGTTAGTCATCCACAAAATATGTATTAGATTTGTGCAGCACCTCTACCGGCCGTAAAATACACCGACATCGGTAACGTTACGAATACGTTTCACAATCACGCAAACGTTCATAATAGACCTCTGGTATCTAAATTAACTATGATTGGCCGACTGTAGCAAGCATTTGCATATTATTTTCAGTATGAAGTTGGCTTTCGAAATCCTTGATCTTATGGACCGAGATATCTTCGATATAACGAGCGAAGTTTGGCTGCAGTTTAAATACGGTCTCGGTGTAGCGACAGGCCCGATGCTGCTTGTGGACGATGTTGTCAAGTTAGTTCAAGGTAAAAACACATAACAACAATCTTAGTCTTATCCTCTTATGTTGCTTAACTTAATAGTTTATCTCACCAATATTATGTTTGTTTTAATCATTTTACGCGGCCCTTTCAGCGATATTAAAGAACGAAACGATCACATCACCTTTACCGTCAGACACGGTGGACAGTTTAAGACGAGTCATTCCTCGCTTCCCGCAGCTGCTGCATGAAGCAGTCGACCTGGTAGCCAGAGATGACACTAAGGTGAGACATTAAATCTATAATCTTAAATCTTGGCTAATCCAGAAAGCCCTCTCGTGTTGAGGAATTTTTCTGGCATAATGATTGCTCTATATATAAAATTAATTTGTAAAACACTTCTACCAATAAAATATTTGTATTTGTTAACGAATTAACAAGAAAAGATATAGTTGCTTCAATAATGGAAAACTTGGATTGATTTTTCAGGCAGTATCTAACTCAGTTGTCTTTTACAGATAGAACCAATAATAGAAATAATGAACGCAAATAAATCTTGGCCGTGTTCCGACAACAGTTTGGGAGAGTTTCTGAAGTTAACTAACTCATCGAAAGAAGCTCTAAAGGGCATAGAGAGTCTGCTGTGCATGTCTCAAAGTACGCAGGAAGAATGGAACTTGTATTTGCAATCTAAATATATATTTAGAAATGTAAGTGGAACCCAAATAACAGCTATTTAAAAACTTGCCCACACGTCGCTTTTCACAGATCTAAAGTTTTCAATATTACAATGAACCTTGGTTTTAAATTGTCCAAAAGTTTTCATTTGTTTTTTATTACAGAAATCAAATGTGAGCAGCAAAGACTTTGGACCGCACATATTTTTGCGGTTTTCGGGAGCGTTTGATTCTTTCGTAGAGGACTTTTATCTTATCAAAGACATTTCGATGGATGCATTGGACGAGCCTGCTGACCGGGCTACATTGATGGCAGCTTGGCGGCATGCTGTCGATGTGTTGAATAATACTCAAAGTGTACCAATTTTAAGGTGAATAAGATATTTTTAACTTACTGACTTACGAGATATGTAAACTCCATTGCTGCTATCTGCAAACTGATTGACTGAACTGTTGACGAATGAGGCGATATTTGATTTGTAGTCTTCCCTGAATGTCAAAATAGTCAGTCGCTTTTTTGTTTTTTAATTATCCTTTTGAAGTCACAATCACACGTGATGACTAGTTGTGTACTCAATGGCTAAAAAAACTAAAAAACTAATTATAACATCTCCAGGAATCTGTTCAGCAAGATGGACGTGGTATTAAATTCAGTCCGTGTGTCATTGAAGGCAGGCACTCCTCTTGCCAGCTTGTGGCGCTCGTTGTTAAGCTGCGAGGGAGATTGCAGCGTCCTCGCTCGCACCACCGTACTTAACATTCTCAAATTCCTATCTCTCTCTATTAGCAATGTTGCTGATGACTTACTATCTTATTTTAAAGAAATCAATGGTGAGAAATTTACAGTTTAATCTTTTTATCGCACATAATACAAACAGAAACTTTGTCTATTCGATTTAGTGTAGCTCTTTATTTGATTCTGTAATTTTTCAGGACCGGATGCTAATTTGCTTCAACTGATGGGTTTTACAAAGAAAACTAGTTTATACCTATTATATGAAAGGTTGCCGGACTTCATTGGTGTACTGACCAACTCATTCGTTGATTTCGGCTTCATGAATCAGGTAAAAAAAATCTATTGTTAATGTAAACATTTCGTAAATTTTAGGGCAAGTTATAATCAGCAATAACCCCTTAACAATTGGTTCGATCTAAACATTCAGATCCGTCGCGCAATGCAGAGTACTTTCTGGGACTGTGATGCTGTGGTGAAGAGCCTGGTCCCGGCGCCGGGCGGGCCCATAGACCAGATCATCATCGCCCGCGTTCAACCTTTTGTCTGTCCTTCCTTCCTCTACTGGATCTCATTGCCTCGAGGAGATAATGCTATCGTGGATGTAGTGGCCAAACCTGTAAGTAGTGCAAGTGACCCTTGAATAAGTTTTATTGTTGTCCCTGTTTTGCAAAAGAGATTGAAAGAGATGTCATTATATTATATATTAATGCATATGTGAAGACAATTAGTTTTCTTTGTCACTGTTCTATGTCTTAGGAGTTAATTTTATCAGGGTAAGGAGTAATATTAAAATTAATGTGGGTCATTATTCTTGTTTCAGCAATATTATTTCTTTACATCGTCAGTAGATGATTTGAACAGTACTTTCGAAGTTGCCTATAACAAGGCAATTGATTTATCAGCTTTCATGACCGAAGTCGCGCACAACAAAAGTATTGTCAAAGAAGACATTAACATTGACAATATGAGAGAAAAACTAATGAAATCTGTTGATGTTATGCTTAATTATAAAGTGAATTATTCTAATCCTCATTATCATATGTTTAGTGAAGCCAATAAGAAGTTACTTATATCGACAGCATATTTAGCTAGAATAGTTACTGTAATAAATGAAGTATTAGATAGAATAGAAAATGTAAGCCTTCAAGTTCCTAACATAGATGTAGAAAAAATAAACGCAACACTGAATGACATAACAGCATTTAAAAAGTTATTCAAAAGAAGACCAGCAGATGGCATTGCGGTATTCTTTGATACGATTACAAATAATTTATCGAATAACGAAGAAAATAATTTAACTGAAGCTTTTATAGAAACTTGTAATCGTGTTAAAAACAAGGATAATACAAAAGATATATTAACTGAAAATGACAAAGTAAAAGAACAAATATGTGCCATGAATTACGATGTAATATTTTCTATGGTCGACACAGAAAATGATTTAAAAAACGCAAGGCTCACCCTACGTCGCCTTATTAATGTACTACGTAAGGAAGAAAATGTTAGTGATGTTTCCCAGTTCCTGAAAACAAGGTACACTATTAAACTAGCTAAAGTTATTTTGAAAGAATCTGATAACAATCCAACATGTAAAATATGTGATGGATATATCGGATTTGGTTCCCTTATCTGACAGTGTCGTAATTTTTAAGCTATCTGAGCCTCTATTACCAAGTGGTGGGACAAGCCCTAAGTGTCCACAACAAAACTATAACGTCCAATATCAAAATAAATGACACTTTAAAATAAAATTTATGCTTTTAGTTGTAAATAAACATTAAAGGCCCTTATGAGTTTGCCCTGCTTATCTTATATTTTACAGGGAAGAAATAATACAATCTTTGAAATCATCTACCAAGTATGCTTACGACCTCGGTATACCAGTTTACCTGAAGTATTTGCACAACAACATGCAGCATCAAGATGTTATTGTCACATTCTTGTCCGGAGGTGATTGGTGGAAACAACTTAGAATACTTTACAATGGACCGTTTGCTACTAGTTTCTTGAATAATGTGGAGAAAATTTTTGACATCGCTGATGATATTTTGAACAATTCAGATAAAATACGTGTAAGTATATTATACATGACTCACTCCTGTTCAAAAACATACCATCATTGAAAATTTAATGTATAATTAAACTTAGGCCTAACTTAAGTCCCTTTTCCTTCCCTCCCTTTTTCTTATTAGAAAAGGATGGAGATTTGACGTTGGAGGAGATATTGGAAGGCGAAATATCGTATTGCGTATGTCTATGGGCAGCGGTCGCTTCTCCGTTTTGGCGGATTCAGGTGGCCGCTTGCTCGTTTGCCATCATATTGTATAAAAAAAACCTGCTTTAACGTTTCATTCCTTTCACATTTCTACGTATAAATAAATTGAATTATTATTCCAGTGGGTGCGTCTAATTCGAGAGATCAATGTGAACAGCAAGGAAGACTTCTGCAAGTCCAATGTCTCGCTGTCCGAGTACATCCCGGACAGGAGCGGCGCGCTCACCGCCTTCAAACAACAGTTCTGCTTAGAGGACACAACAGAACTAATCAAGGAATTGATGCCGCTACGCTTTGCTTCACAGGTACTTATACATTTAATTCAGTACAGATTATATCTTGTACATATGTACAATAGAACGTAAAGTTATTAAGCGAAATAATAAAAACCTTTCGTAATTCCAGATGTTCGACAGCAATTTAAAAATATCAACCGACGTGAACTATACAGCTGTAAATACAGATATATCCAAAATGGAATCAAATTTAGACAAAACATTAAACGGGCCAAGCCCCCCTCAAGCTCCGGGATGGGTGACCGAGGATAAATTAAAGAGATTTAGAACATCAGCTATCGCGTTGCTTTCTACAGAAACGCTTACCAAAGCGTCTTTTGGAATGTTAGCAAATATTGTTGACGCTGGTACATTGTTGTTAAATAACAGGTAAGAAAAAATTAAAGAATATCTTACAAAATTTAATTTAATTTCCTTCTTTAATGTAACCATCCTTTTATGTATTGTTCCACCAGCCAATGTACTCTCTGCTCTCAATTCACGACGTGGTTCAAACAACTCAATCTGCAGCTGTACAAGAAGCAGGAATACGACAACTTGCTGTGCCACTTGCAGGACATGGATTTAATCAATGTTTATCACACGCTGAAGAACGACTTCCACTGGGATATGGCCATCAAAGAGGTAAAACTACTGATTATTTTTATTGCTATTAAGCAAAAAAAAGTAAAATTGAGCTTGAAATAGTTTGTAGTCTCCGTCACACAATTAAAGAAACATAACTACGGTTGGTCTAGGAACACCCTGGTTCACTCGTATTCTATAATCAATTCTATAATCAGGGAAATATCTGCAGTACGGTACTGCCTAATTAATTAACGTCTCTGAGAGTACTAGTTACTCTGACTGAATATTGTGTTACCCGAAACTTTACCTTCTTATCTTCTTTTAGCTAATATCATCTCGTAACTATACAAAGTTCGAACTCAACAAGTCTATGAATGAATTCCTGGAGCTTGTGAAGCAGCATCTTCTAGAAGATATAATGTCGCCCACAACAAAAATATCGCAGTGTCTCACACGCAATGTTACCAAAAATGCTTTTGGGAATGCTACCTTGTAAGTAATCAATTATCTAAATATCAAATACACTACTTACTTTAAACATTTATCTTATCCTTCGTAGATAAAAAATTCGAAGAGATCTCACGTTATTTTTAGTTCCATTCAATTTAGCAATTTTTTAAAGTAAAACCATAAAATTCGACGATAAATAACCTTTAACATTTTTCCAGATTTGCGAAAGTTGCAGCACAAACTCTCAAATTAATGCGAGCAGAATTACCTCATCTGCAAGAAATAGATGGTATCAAAGAGGTTGTATACCTAAAAGAGCTGCAAGCAGCGGTAGCTCACAAGCTAGACGTGGAGGTTCCACTCAAAAGTTACTTCATTAAAAGCTTTGATCTTACAAAGAGTTTAAAAGAAGTCATCAAGAAAGACTATCTTGTTGAGGCTGTGGAAAAAAGTAAAGTTAGTGTTGCAGCTGTAAGTATATCAAAGTTTTACAATCGAAATGTTAAGTAAAACTTAATCTTTTACATTACTTTTTTGATTTTATTGTAGGTGAATGATCTTGAACCGGAAGATTTAATATTTGAAAGCGAGGTGACTTGGCAGGATCTCTGCGAGAGCTGCGATTGTAACAAAGTCATCGATGTCATTGTTAATAATTTAAACAAAACATTAATTGATGAAGATGTAAGTTTCTTATTGTATTATTTTTCTAAATAACAAACACTGACTGTCCCACCACTGGCTGATAGGGGCTCAGATAGCTTAAAAATGATGTCACTGTCAGATAAGAGAACAAAATCCGGTATTTCCATCACATGTTTTACACGTTGGATTGTTATTGGACAATTTACACTTTGGTGGGACAGGCGGTGACAGTCAGAATTATTTCACAGCTACCGATGTTGCAAGATGAAGAGTTCTGGCGTTTCAAATTCATATCGAACATTCTGGAACACTTCGAAGCGTTAATCGGTCACGTGGCGCGACTGCTCGGAGTCGTCAGTCAAGTAGACGTGGCTGGAGTGACGCAGGGCCGGCTGGTGGCCGTCATCGACACTGCTATACAACTACTCACTGACGATACACTTGGTAGTATTGTTTATAGGTACGCAGTTATGAATTCCTTTTCATTTATTGAATAAACTGATTTCTTTCTTTCTTTCTTTCTTTCAGTTATTACTGGTCTTTAACCACCTTCGGCTATTAAAATAAACCATTTCTCATTAAAAGATAAAAAATTACTCCTACCTAGTCTCACAAGCTTAAGTAATCAATTAATATTTACTAAGCAGTTCGTGTCATATTTCTTCCAGTTTGCATGGATTAACAACCGAACTTACACCATTAATAAAGGCTTACGACCTACAAAGTAATCTGCTAGACGTCAGCCGCGGGTTACTGGTGCTCCAACAGATCAGAAACTCATTAATTGAAGAGGATATTAAAGGTAAAATGCGTTAAGTTACTGTCGAAACAGCTGTACAAATAGATGATAGCATTTTCAAGACCTGTGTCTTTTTATGAAATCGCACGACCATTTAGGAATGCTGTAATTGGACAGTCAAGGACGACGAATTAAGCATTTTGAACAAAATATATTTTGTTACTCCGTTAAATATTAAAAAAAAAAACATTCATTCCAGTCCCAGTATCGGAGCTGTTCTCCGATCCTGAGGAGTTGGAGTTGGAGCTGAGCGCGCTTGGCATCAACAACACCAACTTCTGGTCTCTGGCCGCGCCGCGCATACACGCAGGATATCTACAGTTCAAACCGGTACTAATTGTTTTGCATTTCATCAATTGTCATCAAATAACTACATTCTATCAGCAAATTGCTACATTTTAAGTTAAATGAACGATATGTTCTGTATTTATTTGTTTTGACTTTATCGATCTTGCTTAGTTTAAGGACAATTTTAAAATTGCTTATTTTTGTCGATGACTATAAAATTTCTCACATTGACTTGAATGTCTCAGATTCTGGCTTCAAAAGACACATTCCGCATCAGGCAGCTGGTGTGTGAGGCGGAGGATATGTCTCGAGTGTTGGTGCCCACCAACCTGAACGTAGTAACCCTGGACGACGTGCTGGGAGCGGTCGCCGAGCAGTTCTGCGACCTGGACGAGGATATAGCCAAGAAGATCGTTCCCGTTCTGTTGCGGAATTTGGATTTTTCGTATATTATTAACAATGTAAGTGAGTCTCCTGTACTTGAAAATCAAAAATTTCCATTATTTTCTCTCACACAAAATACAACTAAGTTAACGTTGTTTTCAAGACTAAAAAATAATAAAGTAGAAGAAAAAACTGTTCTTTTTTTTTAAAAGCGGTACTAATGTTAAGTATTTTAGCACTTGTTTATCTATAGATAAAAGACTGGTTACTACGCGAGCTGTACGCGGCGGCGCGGGTGCCGGCGCAGCGCGGCGAGCTCGTGCTGGACAGCTTCCCGCAGCTCGCCGCGCTGCTGCCCGCACTCCGAGACAGCTTCGACCGAGTCAGCGGGCTGCTGGCTGACGAACCTGTACTCGAATACTTCAAGAACGATTTCACCTTTGATAGTTTATTCGGAGGTGAGAATCAAATTGTCAAAATAAAGATCAAACTGCAATTTTTGCAGCTGTACGACCTTTACGTATCTTAGGTTTTTGTACTTTTTCGATTTCACTCTATCTACAATATTGCAATGCGTCTAATCAATAAAATAACAGAGTTAATGTTACAGGTGGTGACTTCATGGCGGCCGCGGGCAAGATGGTGTGCGGCAAGCCGTTCAACACTCAAGTCAACAGATTCTTCAAATCGATCGTTGAAACCAAAGACTTATCCAGCGAAGCAGACGCTGAGCAATTGGAAGTTTTACCGAGTACGTTTTGTTTAAATCAAAGAAATCTTAAGATACATCCCATTTTTATATGCTTGTTATAATATTGTCAATTCCAGCGGACTTCTGCCGGT
This sequence comes from Papilio ambrax, assembly GCA_018231605.1. NCBI lineage: Eukaryota > Metazoa > Arthropoda > Insecta > Lepidoptera > Papilionidae > Papilio > Papilio ambrax. The sequence goes on from DVQG01000266.1 coordinate 11,757, forward strand.
CGATGTACAAGCAGATCGTGAGCATCGATGGCGGTAAGATCGTGTGGAGCTTTGTGAAGCCCCTGGTCATGGGCAAGATCCTGTACACGCCCCCCACCGCCAACGTGCATCACATCATACAGAAGGTAACATACATGCACTAAAGTGTTTCTGACATTTCTCTCCTTCGATTATAATGGTCTTTGCAAAGTTGTAATCATTTGTGGTGCATAAGAATTTATTCTAAACGCAGTGGTCATAGATCCTACGTGATTTAAAAGACAAACTTAAACGAACTTTTCATTCCGCGATTTCAAAAAGCATTGTTCTTTTGTAGGCAAACGAGACTTTCGCACCAATGGTGCAGATGATAGAACTAGTGCAGAGGTTCGCGAACGCGTTCCCCGCGGTTGGGGCGCTGTCTTCGCACCGCGCCGGCCTCGCCGCCTTGCAGCAGCTGCTGGCCGCGCCCGCAGCAGAAGCTATTAAGACAGAACTATTTGGCGACGTGCAGATACCGGAAATCGATGTTGATCAGATTTTCAACAAATTAGGTGATACAAAGGTGAGAAATGTAACGGCTAGACATTGACAATTCAATCTTATTTAGTTAAGAGAAAAAAATATTTAAATCTACCAAACATCAGGACCAAAAAGCTTCAACTATATTTTACAAAGACCTTTCCCGATACCATTAATACAACCATAATCGTTTTTAATAATGGCTGTCAAACTGTAGGACTTGGGCAGCATCCTGCAGAGAGGAACCAACATCCTGGAGTGCGTGAACCTGAACCGCTTCAAGCCGGTGTCGGACGAGCACCAGCTGAGCCTCGAGGCCGTCAAGCTGATGAGAGTCAATGAGTTCTCAGCTGGTCTCGTGTTCTTAAACAATGAGACGAGTCTAGAAGTACCACTGAATGTGGAATACAAAATAAGGATGGACATAGAGAATGTACCGACCACAACTAGAAAGAAGAATTAGTAAGTATTGTTTGGTAGTATATTTATCCAATAGTAACTTAAAAACCTATTTGTTATTATAATAACTAAAAACTCTTAAGTAACTTTACCCCAGTGTTACTCAGAGGAAAATTGCCTACCTGTTTTAACAATAACTTTTCACCAGCCTTTGGATCCCGGGTCCGGAGTCAAACTTCATAGACAACATGCGGTACTTCCGCGGCTTCATCCAGATACAAGACATCATCGACAAGGCCATCATAGATGTGGCTGCCGACGGCCTCGGCAGGGCCCGAGATGCAGACTGGGCCACATACACGCAGCAAGAACCTTATCCCTGCTATAGGAAAGACTTGTCAGTACTATTTAATTTAGAAAGATCTTTTCAAAGTTTCGAAGGTTACTGTTTATTCTATTTCTTATTCCAGTTTCCAAACATCTCTATACGAGTCACAGTCTCTTATCGTGGCGTTTTACTTCTCTCTGCTGTTCACCACTACTTCTGTCGTGCGCTTCATCGTGTCCGAGAAAGAAAGTGGTAATACCGTGGTAAGTTTACTCCTGAAAATATTAACAAGGATTATTTATGATTTCAAAGACCTGTGACAAATTGTATGTAACAATTAAACCAAATAGAACTTTACTCCCTTGAGTTAAAGTTATTTATCATTGTATACTTGTCATTCAGCTGATGTCGGTGATGGGTGTGAGTCTGTCGCACCACACGCTGTCGTGGTTCATGTGGTCGCTGTGCGAGCTGATGGTGACGGCCGCCTGCATCGCCGCGGTGCTGTGCGCGGGCGGCGTGTTGCCGCACACAGCGCCATCTCTTGTCTTGGTGCTACTGTTCTTGTTTGCTTTCTCTGTTCTCTCTTTTTGGTAAGTTGGTATTCAGCAAAATTATATTGTGGTATTTCGAGCAATATCTATTGAATACGCTTTAGTTTATTTGTTAAGGATTTAGTTTTTTGTGTTACCATAAACGAAATCAATGTTTATTTTCAGTTACATGATGTCGAAACTGTTCCGCGGCGCGAGCGTGGCGGCGGTGTGCGCCGGCCTGGCCTACCTCACCTCCTTCATGCCGTTCGTGCTCATCCTCTCCCTGGAGGTCGTGCTCACCAGCTCGCTCAAACTCATAGTCGTTAGTACTCTGTATTTACTTGACATATGTTGATAAACTAAACAAAAGAACAAAGTATCGAACTATCTGTGACACTCTATGACTCTATTACCACTTTAAAGTTGTTCTGTCTCCGCGGCAGTGCCTGTCGATGTCATCGTCGCTATGCTATGCGTTCCTGTACATAACGCGGTACGAGGCGATGGGCTCGGGCGCGCAGTGGTCGCTGCTGTGGGCGGCGCCCGACGGCGTCCAGGATATGAGCATCGGCCTCGCTGCACTCATGATAGTGTTCGACGGCGTCCTCTATATCCTCATCGGACTACTACTAGAGAGACTTTACGGTAATATACTTTTGAGACTTCGCGTTTTTCTTTCATATCACATTAGCTTCATGTAATTCATGTCTGCCAGGCTTCAAGGCTCACCAGGTGAGCGTGGTGGACAGCGAGGCGGCGGGCGAGAAGGCGGGGGTGAGTGTGCTCAACGTGAGCAAGGTGTACGGCGGCGGCAAGCTGGCGCTCGACAACTGCTCGCTCGAGCTGCACACCGGACAGATTACCTCGTTGCTCGGACACAACGGCGCCGGGAAAAGTACCCTCATGTATGTATCACGACATTTACATAATACATTTAGCTAAAGTTCAGGTAGATTACTGATCTAACAGATCATGCGGATTCTATCTTACATATGTATTGGCAACAGCAACATAATGACGGGGATGCTGGAGCCGACCCGTGGCAGCGTGGTGGTGCGGTGTGGGGGCGGGGGCGGGGGAGGGGGCGCGCGGCTGGGTGTGTGTCCGCAGCGCGACGTGCTGTACCGGCAGCTGAGCGCGCGCGAGCACGTGCAGCTCTATGCGCAGCTCAAGAGCGGTCGGGACTTGAGCGAACTGCACGACCAGGTCGAGAGGTAGAGTTAGACATTTGATGTTTAATCATATAGAAGATGTAGATTTCATTACTGACGGGACTTTGTGTCAGTATTCTGCGCGTGTTGTCGCTGGGCGCGGTGGCGGAGGAGCCGGTGTGGCGGCTGTCGGGCGGCACGCGGCGCAGACTCTGCGTCGCGCTCGCCTTCGTCGCCGAGCCCGGCCTCGTGGTGCTCGATGAACCCACTGCTGGAGTCGACCCCGCTGCTAGGAGGTACAATATAGAACTCCTTTGAAACATTGCGTCATAGTTCAGAGTTGCATTGTGGTAATAAAATATTTTTGTCAGGGACATCTGGTCAATGATACTGAAGCTGCGCGAGAACAGGACTATCCTGCTGACGACGCACCACCTGGACGAGGCGGAGCTGCTCAGCGATCAGATAGTCATCATGCACAAGGTATTACTTGACTTTTTAATATTCTGGCGGATTAAAACACAATTAAATTAAAATTTCTTCTTTTTTCCATAAGGGTCAAATCCATACAACAGGATCACCAATAGAAATCAAACGTTCCCTCGGGAGTGGCTACAAGCTGACGGTGATGTATCCTGATACCAGGAGAAAATCGGATGATTATTGTGAGGTGAAAGATGAAGAATGCATAGAAGAAAAGACCAACCTCCTACTCGTGACCGTCAGAAATGTCATCAGGAATGCTACCCTGGTCGACGTGAATAGATCGGAGGTTGAGATAAATTTACCGTTCTTCGACCAAGATGGCGTTAGCAGCGAGTAAGGGATATTCAAAGTATAACTTTATTTTGACATTTCAAATGTTTACGTATTGCTCAGTAGCAATACGTAAACATTTGAAATGTCATATGAGTACAGACTATGACTACAGATAAGCATATGAGTACTGACTCATATGCTTATCTGTAGTTTTAACTATATCTTCTGTTTGCTAGCTACCTTGAGTTGTGCTTGGCGCTGGAGTCGCAACAGGCGGCGCTGGGCTTCCGCGACTTCAACCTCGACTGCAGCAGCCTGGAGCAGGTCTTCTTCACCATCTGCCACCAGGCCGATGCTCCACACCAGAACGTTGAATTAGGTAAAATTTGAAGTTTTTACTTTCTATATCTACCAACCAGCTCCCTATTCTCAGTGTCAGTTATGTTAATTGTAAATCATAATTAGTTTCAGACACACCATCTAAAAGTGCATCGACAACCAGCCTACGAAATGACAAAGCCCCACTAGTCCCACGGGAAGGCCCACTGGTGGGCTCGGTGTGGGATCAGTTTGTGGCGCTGTTGTACGCACGATACCTGCATTACACGAGAAATAGGTAACTACAGTTTAGTATTAGGATATTCTTCTTGTCTTAATTCATTATAATAATTCCCTCGCTAATTTTGTTATTAGGTCTCTATTGTTCATGTTGGTGGCGCTTCCTTCGCTGTTCGTGTTGGTGTCGATGGCGTTCTCCAACATCCGGCCGCCGCCCAACAGCGAGTTCGCGCTGCCTCTGCACCGACTGTACGACAACACAACCGACTACCTCATGTATGTATAGGCAAATAATTGCATTCGCTTTCCACTTAGAAGCCGATTTCAATTGTAATTTCATGAAGCATTCAACATGATTTATAGTTTTCATTATTCCAGTAAAAAGCCGTCGATTACTGACGATAGCGTCATCAGTCCGCTGTTTTCTCAAGACATCATGAACATACTAATTAGCGACAAGCGGGCGAGAAACTGGACAGATGAGGTAATTT
>DVQG01000267.1:0-16452 GCA_018231605.1 Papilio ambrax
CAAACAATATTTAAAGATAACCTATTGTATAAAAAATTTAATAATATCTAAGGAAACTGCGTCGGTAGGGCAAATTGCATTTTATGCAGCTAAGGGTTCACACGTCACTTAGGGTAGGAACGCACAAATTGGTGCCACGCCACGATAGACTTCGTTGTGACATTATACTCTTTAATACTGGGATTCCTTCTTCATGACGCGACACGCTAGTATATCCCTACTCCTATTATACGTTGATGTACAGTAGTAGACAGTATTAACACTGCCTTTTACTTACAATACACTCATTGTACGTAATGCCATTACTTTGTTAATCTACGCAAATCAATAAGTAAGCAAGTATAACAATAGTAATTCTAAGATAATAATCTACAAGCTACCACTTCGCGTACATACTTTCTACGTATATAATAGTTTGCAACATTAAACCTATTCCTACCGCTCTTCTTCCGAAAACATTGATCGACAAGGACCGAAATTAATACGACTCACAAAACTGTCCAAAAAATAATTTTGATCGATTCTAAAATAAATGACCTCATAAATTTTACTGCTAAATAAATGCACAAATTATGTTCGAACGCAAAGATTTACTTTTAGTCACGTTTCTGTAACGAAAGTGTTACCTGTCCAGGCGCCCAGCCGCGGTTTCTTGGCACGTGTCTAAAAACTAAGGAGAAATAAAAAAGAACCAGTTTCCTATTTGATCGATACTTTAACAAATTCCGTGAAAAGATGGTTGACTAATTCATCATTACTGACGAAACGATATCTTGCGTTTTTAAATCATTTGTTATTTAACCGCGTTTCTAATATTGGGCGCCTGACCCTTAACCGCAGTATAGCTAAGTAAGGATTTTATTTAGGCGTATTCCCAGTGACGATAAATAAATTCAGTATAACCGGTATTAAACTTTTTCGACTTAAACTTTTTCGCAATAATTAGTGTGCGTTTACACGCATTCGTATGGGAATACGCATTGGACCGATGCTGACTGATAGTTATGTACAAATTTCTGACAATTGTGTTGAGTTAAATGTTTTAAAAATGAGATAATATTACGTCAAACATCGGTCCATACTCATCTATATATACGTCACCGACAAATTGTAAACTTCGATAGTTTATAAAAATTATCTTAAAGTAACAGCAACAATATACTATGTACAGTTAGTTCACGATTTATTGCAAATTAAAGCTAAAAGACTGAAAAGGTTATAGTATAAATTAACATAAATGATTTGTTTGGATTACGAATTTTCACCAACCAGTTCCTGAAATGGGAAACTTATAATCGTTCGGTGACGTATGCATTAACGGGGATGGTTAATTCTTATTCGACCTTAAATTTAAACTATCTAACACCTTAATCTAATATAAACAAACTAAATAAATCGTATACGTATCATCAGTATTTATAATTATTTGGTTGGAATTTTGGTAGTTGCATATTTTCAGTACCCGTATTTCACGATAATTTCTTTACGATAACAAATAATGATTGATTCTATTAAAAAAGGAACAACAGAGAAACCATATTAATTTAATTTAACTGTAATACGTCATTAACTTGTAAGCCAGACAAATTAAGTTATAAGCGAAAAAAAGTTGATGAGACGACCAAGTTGTATTTTCGAATCATTTTTTTTGTAAATTTCCAAGTCAAATCTATTGTCAAAGTTTGAGATAATATTTGAATCATAAAGAAAAAAGGTAAAGAGACAAATATTTACATTACTTATAATTAATAATTATATTTGTGTCGTTATAAACTACAACATAATTGATATTATTGAAATGGAGTATCGTAACGTATCAGGAATATGGCATTACATTAAATGTACATAATTTTATAAGAGTAAGCTATTTACAAAGTTGCGAAATATCATAAAATCTAATGAGAAAGTGATATTGAGATTTTATACTATGGCTGAATTGCTGAGCAAAAGTATATTACATAATAAGAAATTCATCAAATCATTGTCCAAACATAAAAGGTTCAAAATCAGATAGATCAATAAAATTAAACTGTTAAATAATATCAGTAAACCTTAACAAAATACAAGTCTATGTATGTCCAGTCGGGGGTGAAGAAGTAGAGAGGCATACACACAATATAATTAATGTAAAAAGAAAAAAAAACTTGAGAATGTCAATCATAGTGTATTCTACTGTACATTTAGTCATACAAAATGGTTTCAAGTTCGCAACAAAATCGTCAAAGCTAAACTTTTTTTGTTTTTTTTTTAATTTTTAATTTTTTTATCTTTTTTTAATTTTATCACGATAAATACTTGAAACCATTACTGAAGCTGTAAATCATAACGCATTACACTAATATATGAATTCAGACAATTTACTTAGAGATATCGAGAAACAGGCTTACCTAGAATAACGTTATTTACATTCGGCAAGCGTAATTGCCACAAAATTTACGAATAACCTTAATTATGTATAGTACCCTCATGTTAGCAATGATAATTAACTTTACAATACAACAGTATCTTTCATCCAAACTTCATCACATAATAATACAAGTTACAAGTCAGTAAATTCGATAAGAATAAGTCATGTTTCGCCGAAACGTAGATAGTTGTAATTTCATTGTATAAATTCAGTCTTTGTAAAACGTCAAGTCCGGATAGATTCGACGCTGATTTTGATTTACATAAATAAATTCATTAAGTTAAAGCGTTATTTTCGATTACAATTTTACAAATGAATAAGCAGTCGAGCACTGGTTTATTCACATGTGAAATTGATCCAAAACTCACATGATATTAAGTGGTGAAGTCACCCAACCATTTACTACACTAGTTAAGCATTACCCTATTTACAATATAATACAATAACACGTGTCTTCCTCCAGTGCAAGATGATTCCGCGAGTTTTCACTGCCGACACATGTGTACAAACACATTTCGCTATATCTCTCGCCATTTTTAAAACAGTGATAGCAACATGTGTTCATAAGGAGTGTCGTCAGTGGAAGCGCACAGTAAATGATAAAGTTGTTCAATTTTGATATAATAGATAATTGACTTGAAGGAAAACATTCGTCGAAGAATTTACATTGCATTCATAGGATTCTCGATGACGTTGACCGGAGTGGGGTCCACTGGCGAAAACTGGCGATTAAAGACAACATCAGCCATGCTAACCACGCGCCGCGGCCCTTGTGTACCAATTATTAAATCGACTTTGTCGATGTTTTTAGATTGAGAGACCCGCTTCCTGATCTGGGCGAGTGGTGAATCTTCCTTTGTCATCTCGTTTCGGAGGAATGCAGTGTCGAATTCCGCGGAGTAAGCTTTGGCCTTGATGATGGAGAGGAGTGCGGGCAGGCTGGGCTCGTCGATGAGGGAGAGCGGCCGCGCAAGTCGCTGCTGCACACGCGCACGTACCGCGCTCGCCAGGCTCTCCCGGGATGACGATTCCTCGTCGTAAGCCATATCAAAGCTCGATGATCCGCCCGCGTTGTCTGAAATATTTACTATAATTATTTTCGTATCGTCATCTATCGTATTTACGGAGAGTGGTAATGAGGCAAGTAAGATATCTCGTAGCCTAAAATCGTTCGCTTTAATATGCATCTTCGTTATTAATTAAAAAAATAAATACAAAGGGAAAATGACAAAATTTGTTACTTCTGCAGTGGACAATCTTTAAGGAAGGTTAGTAGTAAATATAGAATAAAAATATAGCGCTTATTGTTCCATATTCAATTTGAAGCAGCGCTTCGGTGTATTGACCTCGTGGGATGGACGCCCTGGGGGAGGGTCCGGCATCCTCGTCGGTGCAGCCTTCGGAGAGAGTGTCCAGCGTGACGCGGCGAGGCTCGCAGCGCGCCACCACGGTCCCAGAACCATTGCTGCCGTTACGATCAGTGGAAGTCGATGGTATTGGGTTCTAGAAATCAATTATTAGTATTAGTATTTCCACCGTGAGTCTCTCGTTATTTCCTTTCTACTCTCCTTTATATTCGGCTTTATACTCTTCTCGGTAAACTACTAGTTTAATAATAAGCTTGTTACTATTTGGTATATTTATATTATGTAGTATTAGGACACTCACGGAGTAGAGATCAGAGATAGTTGGCGCGATCGTGTCACCGAATCCCTCGAGGAAGAAGGTGACCATATTGCCCTTGCCCTTGACGTCGACGTTGCCGCGGCAGCGCAGCCGATAGCCGCGAGTAGACAGTATATCGTAAACTTCTTGAGTTACCTACGATCCCAAAATAGCGATTTGCCACAAAAACACAACAAATTATTCTATGTATGATTCATTAAATCAAATCCCAAGCTGAGCCGGTTGTTTTGTGGCTCAGAGAGAGAAGAGACCATGGCAACAACAGACCAAGCTTCAGTTACATACTTTATATCCTATTAGACGATCACATAAAAGTAGTTGATAAAATAAGCAAGAAACATTTCGGTAGATGCGCTTAGCACAAAAAAGTACACGTGACGTCACTACGTATTCGCAATATTGCCTGCGCACGCAAAGACCATACGCTCAGCATACTTTAACAAAGGATGAGATTAATAAGATAAAGAAAATTAAATATCGGATTTTAAAGCAACATAAAGTAATTTTAAAAAAGACATTAGTTGGTAACTAGTAGAGATTTTGAGGACGAATCTTACCTGGATGTGATCTGGTATTCCGGTGGAGTCCATACGAGAGGCGACGTTGACCGCATTGCCCCAGATGTCATACTGCGGTTTGCGCGCTCCGATCACTCCAGCCACTACGGCCCCGATGTTGATTCCTGTTCAACAAGAAACATTTACTGAGTCGCGTTGTCGGTCCCACTCATGCCTAACTTGATGAAGGTCTTCCATATTAAAGTCAAGACAACAGTTAAAACACATATTTTACTATTGTACATATGCAATTCGCACTGGCTTATAGAATTCGCGTAGCTATAATGTTTCCATGCCAATTTAGCTTGTGGAATCTTACCTATCCGGATGCGGAAGTTGTTAAAGGAATGTTCGTTGACGTACTGTAGCTGGTCCCGGAGACGCAGCGCGTAGTCAGCCATTGCAGTCACGTGCCGGTAGCCGACCAGGTCGCGGGTGGCAGCAGTCAGACCTGGTCAATAAACACGCAATATTATGGTGACAGTTCAAAGTGAAACTACACATAACAAAATTCAAGATTTTGATTGCAAAGGTTGTAGTTTTTTAAAACGTGATAACTAACTATAAAATGTTATTAAACTCGATCACCTGAAGCAGCCATGTAAGTAGCACCGGTGCTCTTGATCTTCTCAATATATCTGAACCGTTCCTCAGCCAGGATCTCGTCAAAGTCCGCGATGATCTCATTCAGCAGACGGAGGCATTCCACTCCCTCGTTGTTGCCTTCGAGCTCCACGTAGAATTCAGAAAAGTTCGGGATCGAAGCGAACATGACGCATACCGATTCGCATTGCTCGTGGTAAAGTTCCTAACAAAATGAAATAAATAATAATAACATATTTATTAAACGGACTATATCCATTCAAATTCATTATACATTTTCTACATCATATGTACATATGATCTCCTTGTAATCTCTAACCCTTACATCGATGTTCTTGTCGCTGCAGAGGAAGTGTTGGGCGACATGCTCGGGCAAGATATTTGCCAGCAACTTGCGGTTGTACGCCTCCAGGTGTTCCATGTCTTCCTTTTCCTCTGTAACAAGGCCGATTTTTTTTATAATGTGATTTACGTAGTACATTGATAGTTAGTGATAGTAAATTGCGAGATGCAAACACATTTTGGAATGCTACTTTTTATTTTTATAAGAGTTTAAAAACGAGAACAAACATTAACGACCCATTGGTTGGCAACGCGTTACGCAAAAACCACTAGTCTTGAATTACCAGTAGCTTGAAGTTTCCAGATGAAGTCAAGGCGGTAGGTGCTTTCGGTTTGCTGGGAGTGCAGCAGGAGAGCGATCGCGGCTCCGATAGCTGTCACGATGTTTATCCATTGCTGGTTCCAGTCGACGTCGCATTTGTTTCTATAACGTTAATTACAGTTGCATTATTATAGTATAATATATAAGAGTTTCACAGATCCGTAGTATATGGTAGTAATGACTTACTGGTAACTGAGGTATGTGCCGTCGAAGTAGACATGTTGGTGCACGGTGACGGCGACGTAAGTGAAGCTGGTGACCACCAGGAGGATGGTCTTCACCATGGTGATCAAGATCTGGTGCACGGCGCACACGAACATCGCTATCAGTGTCAACTGTAGGTAGTACTACAGAAACAGAAATCAAACATTATAAAACGCACTTCAATTTTTTATGACTTTTACGAATAGAAGAAAACAAAACAACGAATTCGTTGATAAAACTAACTTAAGAAGTTAGGGTGATGTATTTTCGGAAAGTTTTTAGGTAATTTCTAAGGCGATTTTCATATTCCCGAAGCTAAAAAGAAAATGTGAATTTTGTAAAGGTGGTAAATTTTATTCACCTCGTTTAGATCATGGGTGCAATAAACTTCACGCCCTGAGTGCAGGTGCTGGTTGTGGCGCATGCTCGCGTCCATTGCCTGAAAATAAATATGGGAACGATACATATGTAATTATGAAGTTTATTGGCCACAGGAGATTTTCGTTGGAGGTATGTATCATATAAACGTTTATATTGTGACGGCCTTAGCTAAAAAGGCTAAACCGAATTTAAAGTGTAAGCTGTTGTTCGATTGACATTCTTCCTCAGAATGTCTTATGTATATAATCGGGAGTGAATATGCAGATATTCAATTATTTACTAATGGAGTGTTCCTTTTCGGCATGCAAATTGGATCATGTAACATAAAATAAAGAAGAGTTCTGTAGAACGGTAGATATGTCGAATTAAACAGACAAAGATAACTTACCATAACAATTTGAATCTGCATGACAAAGGTGCTGACCATCAGGAAGGATATCAGCTGGGCTAGAGTGCGGTTGGTGTGGATGCGGCGCGAGGCCTCTCTTGTCCGGGGACTGGTGCACTGTAACATACACATCAATGCTGTAAACGTGAGACCTTTGTCTATTATATTATGTTTTAGAATTCACTGAATGAATTCCTTCCTTTCTTTTAAATCAACGAATTTCTTTCTTTCTTTCTTCTATTAAGAAATTAGAAAGCCTACACTTTCATCGATAAAATATTGTGTCCAATACATTTACACAATTATAAAAATTGTTAATAACTTTATCATTGTAGAAAAAAGAAATGAAGACCACACATATAATATAAGATCATATAAGTACATTATCTGTTTCTTTTTCTCTACTAATTAGAAATAGCCCTTTACAAGAACTTACTTGTAAATCAATGCAGAGGATGAGATACGTGCAGCAGGCAATGATGATGCTACCAGTGACGACTGTCGTAACGACGATCGGAGTGCTGTTTATTTGTAAACATTTAATTAACTAATTTAAAAAATCTCAATTATAATCGCAATTAAAAAAACAATGAAATTAATACTTAGATTAAAAAGGGTTTGACAGTATAAGGGATTACTTACAAGCCGAAGATGAAAAGTTGAATGACGACAATAGCGACGTAGATGACAACGGAGCACATGAAATAAAGCTTGAGCATACGGTCGGGTTCGTTGGTGTACTGCAAGAAAATACATAACGTTGTTGTATAAACAATCATTGATGATTTTTTGAATTCGAGTTGTTTGTCTCATTCAATATTTAATAGGACTCAATGTGAGAATGTATAATTTATCAATTTTATAATTTCATTGGCTCATCAGAGTAAAGTGAAATGTGGGTTTTAAGAGAAACGGCCGATAACGTATCTGCAATATCTCTAGTATTACCAGTGTATGTAGTCCACGGGCCTTTAATTACTTACTAGTAATACGCGAATTGCTTTGCAACCTATTCCTGTTTACAGAATTTAGAAGTCTATCTTAGATTTACAATGAACTATAAATTGAAGGATTAATAGTGTAGTAGTGGTTTTTAACGGGATGTGTGTATGAAAAGTGGTTAGGATCTGGTTTGCATGTGCAAGCGTTTACCTTGCATTCAAGTTTATGGTCGCGGAAGATGAGGGTGACCGGCTGGCAGTGCTCGGCGCGCAGACGGTCGATGGATCGCGCGTCGATCGCTTTCATCAGGTACTCGTTCACTTCGTCCTCGGGTTTCTTGTTTTCATTGTTTGTGTCAACTCTATGAAAGAACGTTAAATTAAAGGGTTATAATTATTTTTATGAAGCACCTTATAGATTTATTCCTTCATTCAACAATTCAATCAATGGTGATTTTAGTTTTGTGATACTACGTCTTAATATTCCTCGGGTAAAACTGATTACAAGTTGACTATCTTAATGTTTATGTTGGATTAAACTACAAAAGTAGTTCAACAATTCATTAAAATTGTTTTAATAGTTGAATTCTGACATGCGTGTAAATCTTTTATGATATCATTTATGTAGTTTTAGTAAAACAGATTAACTAGTATCACAGACTTAACAAAAGTGTTTTCAATTTAATATCGTTCCGTCCTTTTCCGCATCATTGCGGCGACGTCGAAACTTATTGCTGGGAAATGTCGTCAACATTTTCACGGTATTTGAACGTGGAATCTTAAAACTACAATATCGGGTCTTGGTAACATTTCTCCGGAATGTTTTTCCTCTCCTCGCTTGTGTCTACCGAAAAGAAAGATATTAGAAATGGCCGCAAGGGAAGGGTCTTAACTTAATTGAAATTGAAAAGTTGTGAGCTCTGTGCACTCTGACCGAGGCCGCTGTCTTAAAAAATAAAAACAGAACCAAGGAGGAACTGTTTGAACAAACCAAAAGTAAATTAATTTCCAGTTGACTTTATAACTTCCTCATTCTTTACTTATATATCTTTATCTGTTATCTAAAACATAAATAAAATTAACATATTTTTATTACAATAACTCACCTACTTATTCCTAACTCGACATACTTTGATGACGTTTTGGTTTCCTATACTTAAAATAATGTCAGTCGAAATCTTCTCCTAAATTTTCACCTCAAAACAATCTAAAGCGAAATGAGAGAAAATTAATTTTATTGAGTTAAATAATGATTACCTTAATTATACTCGTATAGTGATGTAAATTAGATTTTACTACAGCCATTTCTAAACGATCGAATCATTTACACGTAAACATAACGACTCAAGACGAATTGTTTCACCCAAGTTAAATGTTACGCTTCTTTAGGTAATAAAGACAAACGAACCGTTGTCCTGGAGCGAATGAATAGGATTTGTTTCGCGAATAAATTATTTGTTACTAGCTAAAGCTCCCGTCTTTGCCTATTTTAAAAAAAAACAGGCTCTTAGTTTTTAAGTTCAAATAAAATGTCTTACACAAAAATACAGGAAAACAGTTAGTGTTTTATTAGTAGTTAGTGCTGAAATTCAGATGCATTTGTAGTTATTTTTATCAACTTGCAGTTAAATTATTTATACTTTTAAAGTTTGCTTACCATAGCCCTTATAAGGCGAAAGGTTTTTAAATACCTGATAAAACGAAAAACAAGGAAAGCTTGATAGATTTTCTTTCATGATAATTTTTTGTTAATATTATTACAAAATACTAACTTGGATGAATGTTTTCCATGTTGGGAGCCATGCCCCATGACACGCATTTCCTTCGATACGTTGCCGTTGACGGCCGCCGAGTGCGCTGGCTTCGTGTCCTATACATACGAACAAGAACTTGTTCATAGCAAGAATTTCATTAAAATAATTTATCAAACGCGTATATTCTGAAACAAACTTAATCTTTTTTGTTCATGTAATGAATTTTCATTCCGAATTCTGAGAAGTAAAGGGTTTATCAAAACTTTATTGCCAGGATTTTTGCTTTTTCTCAAATCATAAAAGGCGTTGATACAGCTGTCGGGTATTCCATAACTTCAGCAAGTTGTTAATTCATGTGTATTTTTGAAAGATATATGTATGTATGTATAAATTAATTTTATACAAATATTTTATACAAAATGGCCCCCAGAAGATATGCTTGGATATAGGTACTTTTGCTCACACGTGTGCGCGCTGATGGTAAATTTTAGTTCAATGCGACACTTAGATACGAGATGGCCGCAAACCACCTTGTACTATAAAAAAGCTTACCACACGGCTTGTATCGTCAGGCACGATGAGGAAAGTTTCGATGTTGTGGTCCTTGAGGTAGGCGTTCCGCTGGTCACCGTGACCCGGCTCCACGCGGTAGTCATCGCCGAGGCATTGCAGGGTCTCGCGAGTGATGTGCACGCGTCTGTACATGTATTGAACATGTAACTAGTTTTTAAAATACACCAATACGTGACTTACAACTTTACATCTCTACGATAAACCTCTGGCCATGTTGTATAACTTAGAAATGATGATCAATTTCAAACGTCACTTCATAATATACAAGCGTTATCTTACCCAGCGACGCCACCGCTCTCCATGTAGTTAGCGAGGGTGACATCATTGGACCAGACGTCGAACTGCCACTTGCGGAGTCCCAGCACGACGCAGTGCACGCGGCCCGTGTGGATCCCCACGCGCATGTTTACGTTCACACCAGTCACCTCGCGGACCAGACTGTATGTACCATAAAAGTGCACACTTTAGTAACGTATCATAAAAATTTACCTTAATTAATGTAGAAAACGGGATTTGTTTAGGACTCCAATGCGTATACTTCTGTCAACAAAAGCGGCTACTATTTAATGAATGTGGTTACAGCGAAGTTCAGACCGCTTTCTTTCATCATGGATTTATTAAAATAGTAAAAATAGATTTGATGGATGTTAAATTTACTCCGTTAAAAAGTAATAAGGGGAACAAAGGTAACCTATGTACATTGTAACAATTAATAATATTTAACACGGCCCAATCAAGCACTACAAAGGATTTTGTTTGTGGTGTTAGTTATAAAATTAAAATGCTATTTAAAACTTCTTTTCAAACGTGCATTTCATATTTGGTGAGTATGCACAGCAAGTCAGAAAAAGTTTGAATGGATTTAATTAAAGTTTGTTTAGAATTTCAAACAATTTCTGGCACAGTTTTTCGCACTATTGGATGTTGTTAGAAATTGTCCATGGGGCAGAGGACAGTGAAGAATATTGTTCGAGCCTTGCATTTACGCAGGCTTTTATCGTTTCCGAATATAATTACCTTAACAAGGGACTGCATTACTCGATGTTTCAGTAAAATTCACGTACAGTTTCGGTAAAATCTTTGTTAACTAAGCTCAGACAGCTTACTATTATTTAACTTTTAAATATTACAACTTTAACAATATTCCTAAAGGCACGCTCCATCAATCCTTAGATATGAGTTCTAAAGTTTTATAAATAAACTTTTACTCGTATCACTCCAATCGTTCCCAACTTTTCTACATTTCGATATTGATAAATAGTCCTAGCTCTATTTAAAGCGTACCTTCTAAAAAGAGAACTAACATTTCTAACAGATTTTCTTTCCGAATAAGAATGACGCAACTTTGCACTTACGACTTGACATTTAACTTTAATTTCTATTTTGAAGTATTCAATATAAATTATTTGTTAATTCCAGAACCCATTTACTATAACATAACGTAACATGATGATTTAATTCTTGAATACCGAAATTTAAGAAAAATAAGTATTGTAGTTATAATACCTTATGTATGAGGACTAATGTATGAAACTGTATCAATGGTTTATTTAAAAGAACATACGTGTAAGAAGCCAGTGAGTTCATATCTGAGGTAGGATGATGGTAAGACCTAACCTCCGTAGGAAAAAGGACTAAACAAAAAAAAGGAATGGTAAAGTTCGACTTACGCAATGGCATCAATCATGTCGAGGCCCATTTCGACGCAGCATTTGGCGTGATCGTCGCGCGCCTCGGGCAGGCCCGACACGCAGTAGTAGCAGTCGCCGAGGAGCTTGATTCTTAGGCAATGGTGTTCAGCAGCCAAGCGGTCAAAACTGCGCATACAAATAATATTACAAACATAATAAAAAAGGCAAGTATGTTATTTACTGCCAAGTAACACCAGAAGGACGAAACACGTCGAAAATAATTTGGTCATATTTACTTAATTTCAAGTAGACAAAGTGACAAGCGACAGCTAGCTAGTTGTTTATAAATACTTATTACTTTAATATTTGTTGGACAATAATCTCAATAATGTGAGATGTTCACTGAGTCGTGTTAAGATGCTTAAGGAACTTGGTTGAAAATATTTAGTTTTTTAATCCTAGAGGCGATCATTTTAAGCTGTTTTAAATCCATGAATCAGTTTTACTTATTCATAAAATTACAAGGGTAAATAAGAATAATAAGATTAAGAAATAACTACTTATGAATTCCATTATGGCTGTAATCAGTTTTTCTAATGTAATAAGGTTGTTAGACATCAGCCAAACTAAGCTTTAAAGTTAAATAAGCTTTCACTAACATCGAATGTTACAGCGTGTTCAGAATGTTGCGGTGGTTTTGGTCGTTAACTTTCAATACTGGATCTACAATTTTGACAGTTGCTCAACTGAGGTAAGGTTAAATAAGGTTTATTAACATTAGAATCTTGCTTACATTTATTACATTACATCAAGTCATTTGTAGATAATTCAAGTAATAAAATATTTATTTCTTAATTTCCTACGATGGTAGCAAGAATTTTTTTATAAGATAATGGGACTAATGATAGCGGGAGCAACGATGCAATTATCGGCCATCGTCATTTGCAACACATGAGGAACTGGAGAATCAGATAAAGTTAAATTATTTTAAAGGAATGCATACATTTTTTAACAGAGGTCGTTACGTGAAGTGTGGAAGAGAGAGTATTATTAGAAGGGTAGAGAGAAGCTAACATCATTTTTAAAGCCATTTCAATTACAACATTACGAGCTTTGCGTTATAAAACGCTTTGTTTTATAGGTAATGCGCACTGTAACGAGTTTTATAGATTTATTAACGCCGTGAATAAATAATGAGATGAGCTATTCCGTGGGGAGGGGAACTCTCACAGCCACCTTTATAAATTGTCGGCGTGTAGACGGGTGGACTCTTGTTACTTTCCCTTTTAAATGTAAAAATTATTATTACCTGTAATTTTCGCTTTTTCATCAGTGAAAAAGCGTCGAGTGTGAAGATAGAGTTTTATTTAGGCTATTTTTGATTCTGCTTAAAATCTTCGCTCATTTACAATTTTAAAATGATTTGTAAATAAATGTACAATGACTTTGAAATACTAACATAAAACTTGAACGAATTTATACTGTAGTTAGAAAAATACATTCTTTATAAAACATGAAAATACTGTTTATTTTGATAGCAGCGTGTTCTGATGTCGATAAATAAAGAGAATGAAAAGGTTGCCTTAACGAAAGAGCACAATACATGGATAAACAAGTCGGAAGGTAAATTAATTGAAATCTTACTACAATAAGAAAGTAGATTTAAAGGACTATTCATCCGTAACGACGGTGTCCTTCAAGACGGTTTCCCGAATATGTTTTTATATTTTATCTTCAATTTTTATTATCCTTAAAAAGTAGAAATAAATAGGAGGTTGCTCCAATCGCTAGTTCATACTCGTATAAATATAGAAATGAATAAACTTGCAACGTTTGCGCTTTCTAATTCTGATGCATAATTTAATACAATTAAATAAGTGAAAAACAGATTTTGGATAAATCTCCAAATGCAACAAGCACGGCAAGGAGAAAAATCAGAACAACTTTCGTCTTCTGCAAATTTTTAATCTGTAAATAATATCAAATATCATGCTAATAGCTAGGGAATATCATACATAGTTTTTTGTGGCTGAAAGAGATGTAAGAGCAACTAAGTCACAAGGGAGTCGAATAGAAAAATAACGTACTAGTGCGTAATTTAATCATTCGACCCGACCTTTCAAAATTCCCCTTTATTCTCTTGTGGCATATCTACCAATTACATAAGCACATGTAAATATTATCATTGGGGTATGAATATAAATTTCAATAAATTGCAAAGCAAAAATGTTTCGATCAATAACTCTTGGGAATGGACGTAAACAAAATGTTAAAAGACAAATAAACAAAAAGATAAGAAGTTAAAATTCTTTAAAAAAATCCTGTGACATCAAGTAATACATAGCCTTGAATTGATTATATTCAATCATTTGCCGTTAAATATTTGTAGACACGATGTTATAATGTAATCTGTTGTATAATAATAAAATAATCGCATTCCAATATGGCATAAATATTTCTAACCTCTGTCTACCCGTATTCTATTTATTTCCCTTCACCTTTTTTCTTCCACATACATATTTATTTGGTTTATACAGTTTTTATCCGTTCTTTGCTTAGGTTTGAATCTTATTTACATTCATCCCTTATTCTTTACTGTGACACTATTAGTCGTGCTGTTGTTTGCTAACGAATTGCTTTTCGAGTGTATCCCTCTACCTATTGTATAACAAAATTTAACTATACTTTTATGATGAACCATCAATGGGATTATCGACGTTTTATAAACTCACTCTCTGACTCTTAAACATTAATGGAAATTCTTTTTTTATAAACAACAGATTTTCTTACTTTCATATCCGGATTCATAACATTGATTAGGAATATTTAAAAACTACAGTTCGTAATCTATAATACTTCTATTGTTTTGTCCCTTTTGTTGCTATTTGCACTTTACTATTAAAAGTAATGTAAAATTTTATTACATTAAAAGTAGCGTCGGTGTCTTTATCCCTTTGCATTTTACGGCGCCATATATCTCGACCTAACCTTATTTAAACACAAGGTTCACCCTTTTTATCTAGTGGTTATTTATTTACATGTACAAAATCTCGCAGATCCCCACACAAAGTACAGTATTAAACCTGGGACCACTACTAACTGAAGACATTTAAGGATGTATTAACCATTAACCAAAACATCTATAATAAAATATTAAATAATGTGAGTTCTATAATCTATATCTGTACTAATATTATAAAGAGGTTAGATTTGTATTTACGAGTATGTAGTAGTACTTGATAGCATATATCTAGCTCTAACGTTTTTCTTTCAATAATCTCTTTTTCGTTTACAACATTAATTAAACACCGCATGCTATATGCGTCGTAGTTTTATTAGTTTCAATATTTATTTTTATTCAAATAAAAGCGTTTGTTGTCAGGAGAATTTAATATAGAATAAAGTTGTTTTTTATAGTATTTAAATTAGACTAATGGTTCAGAAGATATCTCCCATACAAACAATAAGGGTAACCGAAAAATCAGCTCACAAACAACCGGGCTTAGTAATTAGGAATCTTGCATCAGTAGATTTCTGTTACTACGTAGATTACTACTAAGTTGTGATTTTGAACTTTTAATCTCCACGCGGACTAAGTCGTGGGCAACAGCTAGTCGTTAAATATATTACAAAGTAGATGTAAAGAAGCAACAAGGGTTCACTTTTCCGGCACGTATTGATTGCTAATCTTTATCTGTACATATTTATAGAACATACTCGAGTAAATTATGTTAATTATAACTGAGTTACGAATGTTACTATATTATAAATTTTATTGATTTATAGCGTCCACTAAAATATTAATAACATATGTTTTGTAAACGAACGATATGGAAAATAGACTTAAGCAGTACTCACAGTAGTTAAACAAGAGTAGTACAAGTGTGTTTATAAATTTAAAACTTTTAAATTTAAAAACCATTTTCGTATTTGATGAAATATGTCCTTATATTTACACCACATCGGACATAGTTTCAACAAGTATAAGCATTATTGCTACCTTTTGGAAAATATAAACGTATTTTCTAATTTTAGAGAGGTAACTTGAATAGTATATTTATAAAAAGTACGAGTAAGCACTGACCGGGCGAAGAGCTCGTTAAGCAGACGCACCAACTCCTCAGCGGTGCACTGGTCCGATAGCGAGGTGAAGCCGCAGATGTCGGCGAACAAGATGCTGCAAAATTGAATCAAATTATTGTTGGTTCTGGAAATATTCTGTATACTATAATATCTTACTAATATAATTTAAACTTATAAAAATTAAACATGACAATAGAAATAAAAGCTGTAAAAAACATCAAGATGATGTTTAGAAATCGTAAAAAAAATGACTATTATAGCTAGTTAGATATTATACAGGGACAAATTCAAGGTACAGTCGCGGAATACCGCGGAGTTCCACTTAAGTACTAAGTATCGTGTCTCAGAAGACCGAGACTGATGACGACGATAAAAATCATGTTGATGATGATCTCTTAGATCTCCATGATATATCTAAAACATAGTCGCTTTAACAAACACTAAACAGCGATCTAATGTTTATTTTTTTATATTACAAGGTGGCAAACGAGCAAGCAGCCTCCTGAATCCGCCAAAATGGCTGAGTGACCGCTGCCCATAGACATTCGCAATAGCGGATGCGTTGCCTACCCTTAATCGA
>DVQG01000268.1:0-16442 GCA_018231605.1 Papilio ambrax
CTTGTTCCAACGGTATCGAAATGTATTATCTTATTTGATGTGAATATATTCCGTTGTTAAACATTTTTGATTTTCTAGACTATAAAATATAATTTTATTATAATACAATTATAAAAGATTTGGCAATGTATATACGATTTTGTAACACAATGAAAATATTGTATTATCAAAAATTGTAAATTTTTTGTCTGCCGAAAATCGCTCAGCGTTCCTAACTTGCACCAGCGCGTTGACCTTGGCTTAATAGTGCTTATTGATTTATTATTCAAGTAAATAAGTGACGTTACTTTAACTTAAACTTTTGGGCGCTATTTTAATGCCAAGGATAAATATTGTTCATTTTTCCTTCAACAAAAGCTATTAATCATAAATGCGTATTGTTTCAATGACTTATAGGTTATTTTTATGTGAACAATAATATCTGAAACTGAAAAATAAATTACCAATACTAGAAAATGGTTCAAACTGTTCCTTTAATCACTTAAGCAATTGCTATGATAAGTTGCCGCAAACCATGTGAAGTCATTCCTCACGGCACAGCGTACCTATCTAACCAGATAATGGTATTACGCCATCGCCTCGTTATGCGTAAAGCCTCTAAGCTACAATCCGACTGGCCGGTAAATAAGTCGGGTGTCGTAAGTACATAAATCGGTGGCAATTCGCCGAGCCTCGGTCACATCGCCTCCAATTTCGGATTCGATCTCATTAGCATAACGCGAGTGCATCGCGTCCTAGCTAGGAGCTCGCTGGCGGACACATCGACACATAACTCGGCGAATATCACAAGTTAGATTCAAAGGCTTATAACAAGCGACGTAAAATTGAGTAAGCAGTGATCGACAGATTATATAGAATTCTAAAAGGTCACACTCTTCATCGAATTTATCCGATGTTAAAAGATTTTTTTGTAATAAAAAGTAAAAGTTCAGATCAATGAAGCCTCAAAATGATATCGCTATGAATTAAAGATTCACATATACACACATTTAAACAAAGGTCGCAGAACACTTTCTAAACCGCTATTAAGACAACTCTTAAAAGTTAATGCGCCACTTCAATTAACTTTAAAGTGCAAAAACTATAAAGGTGTACTGAGGCGCGGGGAGCGCGGCGGCCGTATGTCGCTCGAACTTTAATGCCTCGACTATTTTATGTAGTATTTAGATGCGCATTAAGGAGTCATCTTTAAGTTGGGAATGTTCCGATCGAGTTTCATTACCATACCGCTGCTCGAGGACACTCGAGTGCAGACTGCGGTTACAGGCTACAGCGGCGCACACACGCGCTGCCGGCGAGCGGCGATACGACGACCAGATTAGACCTTTGGCGCTCTCGGCATAGATAGTGCACTCATTATCATATTCCGAGGCTCGAGAGGGCGCTGACTGCGTGGATCCTGCGCCGTCAGCCTTTCGAGAGCGTCGCGTGGAAATTATTTCATGTAGATTCGACGCGGGCTGATCTTGATGTCCGCTGGAGTGGAGAAACTGCAAATTGGCGGAATAAAGACCGCGAATTATAGCGCCAGATCTCTTGACGCGATCCTCTCCAACAATAATATTATACCTTTGTTCTCGACTTCAGATATTAAGTCAATATATGCATAAATATATTATAGGATCGAAATAATTAAATCATCTGTTGAATGTTTATTAACGAAATCAGAAACCGTATCGTTTTGTTAATATAATTTATTTAATGGATACGACAGGTTGGATAACGGACAGAATTCCGTTGCGACATTGTATAAGTTTGATTTACAATTAATTACACTTTGGCCGGATCTCGGCCGATGACTTGAATATTTTTCGCGTTGACAAGCTTCTCTACGAGATGTTTAATGTTCATATTAAGCAAATGTATCGCGAATAGAAAACTAAATTAGTTCAGCCGTGTCATATATCACGCATATTTATTGTAATGGTGCATAAAATTCCGCTCGTATTTCCTTTATAAAGTAATACGATAGTATGCGCATTCTAAGCGACGATTAAGCAGTAATTATTGGAGGACTTAGGGTTAGTAGACGAGAGGACTGGGGACAGTGGAGGGGGCAGAGTGTAATGCATCGATTCCAGGGGAGTGCAGGAGGTTTTATCACCGCCTAATGATCTCGGACGAGGCGTAATGAGGCAGCCTGTGCGCGCCACCAATAAAGTATTTATGAAAGCGTCCCGAAGTAATGGAACGCGTCAAAGCGATTACAGACCGCCTTCCGAGATATGCTCCTATAATGGAATTAAGAATTAAGGATCAGAGCATCGCAAACACATGCGGTATGAGTAACGAACGACGGCTGTTGATACACTAAAAGTAGTATGTAACTTGGGTATTTAGTATAATAATAGGACAACAAATGAATGAAGAAAGTTCAAAATATGTTTCAAAATGGAATTCTGATTGGTCTTAATTTGATCGTACAATATCAGGGCGAGTCGGAGACGACAATGCGGACCATATTGTTGTCGCGTTATTTGTGGCGTATTCGAAAGCAAATAATTGTCGTAGCCCTGCATAACAGCAAATAACAAGAGAACTTCGCCGTAATGTAGAGCCTCCTTAGGTTCGCTATTAAGTTCTTAAGCCCATAGCCTAATATGAAAGTATAAGCGGCCGGAGTCGATTTTGAGACGTATTCATCCCGCGCCGCAGAATGACCGCCCAGTTATGGAGTCGACTAAATAAAGGAAAAGGACAATAGCCGATCGCATGTCGCCGCACGCAGAATGCGACTCGTTAAGTCGCTTCGGACGCGAATTTAAGAGACAGCTTCTAAATATCCACAGGACGGCGGCGCGCGCATGCGTCCGCAGATCTGTATCGCGCGCACAATACCGCGCCGGCCGTCACGACGACGCGCAGAAATATGGACGCGCCCGAGAGCCTTCTTGTTTTATGTTAATGCACCCGCATAAAAGCCTAGCGAAAAATGTCGCAAAGTCGTTCGGGATGCGAGCGGTACAGCACGCAGCGGCCGCCATGTCCGGAGTGCGGCGGAGGATAGTTCCCGTCCGGCACCGCACACAAGAGCGCAGGCGACGCGAAGAAGTCAAATAATTAAGGTGGATTCATCGCGCGGCCGTCGAGAGCCGACGCTATCGAGCGCACATCTTCAGCGGCCTCACTCCCAAACCTAATAAGTCCGGACTGAACTCATTTGTGCGAGGAAAAGGAACAAAAGACACGGTTCAGATAAAGAGGACGGTCTTGATAATTTAGAGTCATCGTTTCGGCGTTTAATTTATGAGGTGCGTTCGGATTGATTTGTAGCCAAAGCGCCTCGATCGAGACGGACGATCAGGGGGCGGCGGCTCGCGTCAGGTGGCGGCGCCGAAGCCGCGGTCTTTCGATTTATTTGCGCGTCTTCCTCGATATACATACAATGAGCGTAGTCCGCGAGATAGGAGTGGTCGGGAGCTGGGCGGGGAGCGCGCCTTATACGCGGCCGTCGTGATGCACATATTAAATTGGGTTCTGTACATGGGATGCGATCGGTCCCCGTCGGCGCTGAGACGGCCCGATGATGGCGCTCGTGCCATCGCCCGCGCCGCTCCCCCGACAGCGCGCACTGCGCACAATGGCGCCTGCGTGTGATTGCCGGCGGGTAACAGCAGCGCGGGTGGCGGCCGCTGAGGAGTTATTGAGTGCTGGTGGTACTCCCACTGCGGTGTGCCGCCTACTAACGTGAAAGTTACGTTTCTGTTCTCATAATAACATCTATTCAAATAAGGTGGGACTGCGCCCGAATGTTTATATGTAGTTTTATAAGATACATTTACAAGAAGTAAAAACACATTGTTGCTTAAAAGTTGTTTAAGAATGCATTCAAATTGTTCCACGTAGCTTTGCTGAATCTTTATTTACTTTCGCATTAACCCCGAGGCTAATAAAAGTCGGAGGATATTGACAGATACGAATAGGCTGCGGAGATTTATAGTCGCGATTGAGGCTCGTCCGAGGTATCGAGTGTCCCTCCGGCGCATTAATTGGAACGCCCGCCGCAGACCTGGCTCACTCTATAAATGGCGCGAGGCTTTATGGACCCGCGCGGCTCCCGCTCCCGCCGCGCCGCCTGCGCCCGCGCCGCCTTGTAATTGGCCAGCCCCCGGTTGACATTTACACGGCGCAAGATGGCCGACCGATGCGATATGGCGACGAGTAATTGACAAATCGCCCTCCCTTTGCTTCGCCTCGGAATCGTAATAATTGGTATCGCATGTCGTGCGACTATAAAGATTTTCTTTGGCTAATAAGCTAGCGTTTCTCGGAAGTATAAGCTTTGCTGAACACGGCCATGGGGCCGAATACAAATTCTGCATCGCTCCATGTAATTACGTCGCGATTTGCATGCAGCCTTTGTGCACAGCTAGTGTAAATGCATCGCAAAAAGTTAGTAATGATACGTACAGATAGACCCCGTCAGCACATGTGCTTTCCGTTCAAAATTAATTCTAGCCATAGCTATCACAAACGTTTAAAGGCTAGAGTGTGCCTTTCACTCTAAATTTGTATTCAATAAACCTTACATTAAAGCGATAGCTTTGTATAAAAGATACTAAATGAGTATTACATGAAATGTAATTTCGAGTATCGTTTATGGCGAACAATGAGGTAAGGGCGAGGCCACACTAGCGTGGAGCGCCGCAGCGGCGACAGCAGCGAGATGATTGATCGATCGTTTGTCCGCTCTGTGGATCCATCATCGGACAGTCGCCGGACAGTCGCCGGACGGTCGCGACGCCCGCCGCTCCGGCAGACTCACGTCTTGATCAATCAACTCTTTCAAAGCGCAAGTATAAAACTGTCCATCTTATTCCGATAAGTTCTGTTTAGCGTGCTTCGCTATCGATCGATGAAAAATTTGCAATATTCAAGGAATGCGAGCGAGATAGCGCGAGATAAAAATAACATCTTTCCATCTATGCTCTTTATAAAGCTGTCAAGAAGCCTATAGTATAGTATAGTACAGATCTACTTTTTGAGTAAAACATTTAGAGATTATTAAGTCAATCACCACATGTGAAGTATCGAACATTTTATCTATAAGTCGTTATCCGGCCGCAGCGCAGGCGCAGATGCTATATGATTGATCGCTACCACTTTGTGCAGGTAAACACTCACCCCCCACTAATTGCCACCACTCTTGTCACGTGTCTCACTATCTAACACAAACAATACAATACCCAAATTGACAAGTAACTCTTATCACCATAGAAATAAAACTTACAATCGTGTTTTGTTTTTATTGCATTTGGTTTCTGACAACTTTATATTAATTATGGGGATTTTGGGTGCATTCAAGCGATGGTTGTAATATGTGATGGATGATTTGTCAATATGCAGGCCCCGCTAAAAGTACAAACAAACACAAATGTTCACATATGTATACATTTGTAAAATATATTTTAAAATTTACAACTGGCTAGCATTGGAAGGCCAGAATCAAAAATTTAAATAATCAAAATATTGAAAAATAATGTCAAGTCATTGTATGTTTTTATTGAGGCGATTTACGTTAACTTAATTGATATACAAGTATATTATATTACAAAATTGTATACATTTGTCAGTAAATAATCAATTAGTAAAGTCACCCATACAGGTTCTGACCTAACCTAAAACCTGTTTAAAGAGTAGCGGTGATCTCATTGGAACTTAAGTCTCTTGTTTTTTCATCAAACAGAATTAAAACAAAACAGTAAAGATCATCTACACACGTAGAAGCAATCAAGTCAATCTGAAAAACACACTTCATTCACCTCGTCATCACATCACGAACCCGAACCGGCAATAAAAGATCGAAAACCTCTTCCAAAAGAGATTTCTAAATGCTGGCCGAAACAATAAAAAAATCGCAACGTTCAATTTGTCCACCGGTAGGGTGTCCACAATAAACCTGTCAGGCGGCGGACAGTCCGATAGCCGACGTCGCACTTATCAGTGACCATAACGTCCTCGATTTTACGACAAGCACTCGATGTGAGCCCGTGCATAAATTTAAAGCGAACGTCAAGCGGCGACATTTTATTTTACAAATCAAGGAAATTGTATCGATATTTCAGGGATAATGCGTTTGTGTTACGGAACAGATATCTTTATGCGTACGTTTCTCGGACGCAGATAATGCCGCCTTGTAAAGTATCAAAACGAGGATCATTGGCTTCAATTTTTTTTTAAACGATAAAATTAAAGTATCGTAAATTTTAAATTTTATTCGTCATGTAGTCGCAATAAAATTGGTGCACAGAGATTAGCTGGATTCGAGGGAAGGAAGCGGAGGAATATTTGATACGTCGCTTCGTGGAAGTTCGAATGCGAAGGGAGACGTTGATCGGATCTCGCGCGAGTCGCGGCTAGCAAATCGCCGGGACCGGTCTGCGTCGCGTCGGAGCCGCGGCCGTGTAATTCTAATTAGGCAATTCAGGCAGCGGCCGGCTCTAATGGGGCCCGTACGGAGCCATAAAGCAGAGCAATCTGATCGTGTGAACACGCTGTCCGCGTGTCCCACGAACATTGTCCGCAGACATGCGACGCTTTGTCACCCTAGCGCCTGCACTCCCGCCTTTTTGCTCTCCTTGTGATAGATACAGACGGTAGACAATAGATTTACAAGACGTGTTAAGAAAGAGTTAAGCAAGTGAAATGTGTTTATGCAGTTTACAGTTTTCACGTCGCGTCTTTCTTGAAAATAATTCTCACGATACGAAAATACAATAAAAGCGGAAGTGTCTGTCTGATGATTTATAATTTCGACTTTCAGATATACTTTAGCAAAATGTAAAAGAAATTATTTTGATAGTACACAACAATTATGTACTTTCCCATTAATGTTATCTGTACCTGCTAGGTGTGTTTCTGTCAGCTTTAATGTAATGCGGTGAGAAGTGAATAAATAAACATACCACGCTAACCATCCGTACATGTTCATCCATTTGCCAAATTTACGACAACCACCTGACAAGACACGTCGAACACACGAGACCGGACACATGCGATGGTCCGGACTACAAGACGTGACGTCAGACCGGACCGGATCGGGAGACTATAATAAATGAAATAAAAAGATTGCGGCGACTGCAACAGGGATACACACTCGGTGCCTTATTGATGGAAACAATTCAAACGCCATTTAGATAGTGAGCCGGCGCTGACGTATTATTATTGTGGGACCGCGCGCCCGGCAGCGGAACACGGCGATATTAACAAAACAATTGGAGAAGGCACTTTTTTATTAGCATTATTTAAACAACTAAATAAGTAAAGATTCGAAAGTAAAGTCTATTGTAGCAATTATGTACTTTTTAGTTAATCGGCTTTCAGTTAGTTGCTTAAAGACGTTATAGTATTCTCAAATAATTTGTTGGCTCTATGACAAAATCCTGTCCTCGAACTAAGTCAGGAGACAACCAAGAATATTATACTTGTCAATAAGTTAAGATAAGGAAGTAGCTACTTTAAAAGCGCTTATTAGTTTTCAAAAACAAATGCCGCATCCTTTCACTTCTAGCATCATGGATGCAATCTTCAATGTCATTCATAACTCTCAGTTCAGGCTGAGATCGTCTGCGTCGTCCTTTAAAGAAATTTATGCGTCCCCCGGGATGGCTCCTGCACTAATGACGCATAAAACTATATGCACCTACTGTGTCTCTGCTTCTATTTTAATAGACCTAAATAAAATTAATTTAATCATACCTTTAAACTTAGCAATCTTTAAATTTGATTATCAGTCAAATCAGTGTAAGTCATTTTAAGTACAGTAAAACTTAAGGCAAATGACGTCATATTTACTTACAATTAATTTTTTACCATGACGAGATATACAAAATTTAAGTAACATGACTAAACTAAGGGATGGCTAAGTTCTTAAATGAATCTGCAAGTGATAATTATCAAATTTCACCATTTATCGTTATTTGCTATGGGTTCTAGGCGAGTGTCGAATAAAAAAAACAGAAATACCGCGAATACCACCTGCGTTATACAAATAAATCGGTTGCCCCAAGTCGGCGTATCGTCCGCGTTGTCCACTGTACATTGCGCGCCGGATAATAAACAACATCAAAATACAGTCGGCTGAGAGTGAGCCAACAACCAATAAATATCCAGATTGCGTTGTTAACGCGCTCTCTCACGCGGTCGATTTATCCCCGCGTGCGATACACGGCGCGCTCGTGTCGCCACATCCAACACTATCTATAACTAAAACGGACCTGTATACTACCATTGAACTTGACTCGATAATTTCAAGATGGCATGATATGATTTTTGTTTTAGTTACAAAAATTATACCTGATGAGTTAATTGCACTTAAACATTTCTAAATACAGTTTATTGTTTTATTCTAAGTTACAATGTAATTATTTCCATTGATATAACAGTAACCTAATAGGCAATATCAGTTAAAAAAAACAATAAAAATTAATCTCCCGTAGTTATGACGTAACAACACAATAAAACACCGCGTGTAAAACTCATTGGAAATCGTAAAAAAGACAAACTATATCCGATTTCTGATCGTAAAAATACAGTAAAAATATTTTGACGTACTTTTAATGATCTATTAAATACACTGACCCGAGCTCACAGACTACCTACAGCCTAGAAACGGCGAGTTAACTGAAAATATTTTTATATATGTCTGCCATAATTTTAACAAAGTTGTAACAAGGCAAGGTGTATTTTAAAAAAGACGATGGCAATAGATGTGTTTAAAACTGTATTCCATTTAAATTATGATTGTATCACTGTATTGAAAACAATTACATATGCCTGCTCTGTTGTTGTTTGATCTGTGAGTTTAAACATCGGTTCAGAACTAGGTAAATGATAAAAACACACTAAATTAGCATTAACGTGGTGTTAAAAATTCAGGTTTACGAGGTGTTTATTGAAGCAAATAACAAGTTTCAGTAAACTGTCGCCAAATTGTGGGACGTTAAAACATCTCCAGTTAACGGGATATGCGATCCGGTATTAAATAAAACGATACCTTAATAACATGGAATCGATTTAATTGTTATCGATTTCGTGGCAATCGAGTGACCTCATCGATTTAAATCGCCGATCGAATAGAGATAAGGAGTTTATTTCGAGCCTCAGGCAGTTTGAAGCGCGCACTCATTTCATTATTTGCCTTAATTATATTTTCTAGATTAAATATATTCCTTTTAATACAATGAGCGTTAACACTTTTACGAAACGATTTCTTCACATTTAGATGTAATAAAATTTATTAAACGGTTTTTAAAACAATAAAAACTTTTACATAAAATTTTGGATGAGCGTTTATTAAAATACACAGATATAAAAACAATGGAATGTACTGTAAAAAAGTGACTGGCGACTAATTAATTGAAATCCTCAAAGTAACAATCAATCATGGGTAGTATAAATCTGTCGACAGGGTGATTCGGATAGGATCGCTTGGCGCCACAAAAACGACTACGGAATGATAAATTTAAAATGTCAAAAAACCTTAGCAAAAGGATCGTCGGGAGCCGCGTAGATATCCATCAGGTGACGATCAAATTATGAGTTCCTTTGATCATAATTATATTCCCAATGCATCTTTTAAAATATGTCATTGACGAAAAATTTTTATATTTTCACGTTAGATAAGTTAATAGGTAATTGCGTTTTTGACCTAAAATGTTTTTAAGGCCTTTTCTTCTAGAATTAATTACAATTAAATAATAAATAGAATTGATTAATATGTGGAATTTATGAATTTATTAAAATGATTTTTTTTTTCGTTCTTAACGAGCTTTTATAGTAAGCTTTATCCCAATTACCAGTTCAATTCACTAAACGAAATTAGAATAAAAATCCGGAACTATACGAATTTCAATCGACTGTGAAGTGGTACGTAAATATTTTTATGTCCGAATGCGTGCGAATTTAAAAAAAAAATTAAACCGATTTCGATTAAAATTCATTGAAAAGTACAGGTAAAAACAAATGTACTTTTAAAATGCGCAAATTATTTGGTCTAGAAATGGCTTATGAATAGATATTTAATATGTTAACCTAAATATTAATGCAATATTTAAATTTTTAATACTTCACTTCCCTGTTAATGTATTATAGTATCCCCTGTAAATGATTTCTGATTTTTTGCTACTTTCGTCAAATTAACGGTTTGTTAAATTTAATAGATGAATAGTAATGATAGAATAATGTTTATTTACTTCTTACCCAATTTCTAGTGTATTTTTCTATTGCTTCGAATGTAATTTTTAATACCGCGACGCAGTAATCCGCTGCCGACAAATTTATTAGTTCCTGCATGTTTCTATTTGGTCCGCAAATAAAACACGACTTCCCGACGTTAATGATCGCTTTGAAAACATTTTTACGTTTAGATTTTTTTATATCTTCATACTTTTAAAACGACTTAGTCAATTATTAACAAGTTACTGTGCGCAAGGTGTTCACGTATTAAACGTGTGTGAATTGAAACCGTTATTAGCGACATTTGACAGACATAAAACTCAACCTTACAAACCAAGCTTTGCACTAAACATTCTCCATTGAATTTCTTTTAAGAGGGAAAGGATCTTTGATATAGAAATTAAGAACATCATTAAGTAAGACTCCAGACTTCAGAACAAAGTAACACGTTCAATAATCCAGTAAAGTCCAATCTAAAAGACACGTGTAAAATTAACGAGAATACGCCTCTTAAAAATGTCCAGCGCTCCAAGATTCCCCCGGCGTCTGCCGTCTAATTGATAATTAGTATTCCGCCGGCCCACTGTCCAGGCCTACGTGCCCGGCGTGGGGGTCTGTGGGCGCAGGGGGCGCGGGGGCAGGGGTGGCGGCCGCCGCTGCATCAGCACGCAGGCTCCAAGACGTCTG
Organism: Papilio ambrax; assembly: GCA_018231605.1. NCBI lineage: Eukaryota > Metazoa > Arthropoda > Insecta > Lepidoptera > Papilionidae > Papilio > Papilio ambrax. The sequence continues at coordinate 10,864 of DVQG01000268.1, forward strand.
CTATTGACACAAACGTTGAGATGACAACCCTCAGGGACACGCGGCTATAGGTTTGGGATCTTAGATCGTTGACCGTATTAATATTTAGAAATATACACTTAAAATGACATTATTATGAAAAAAAGTCAAGACACAATAATAGTAGGGGCGAAAGTTTAACAAAATTGACTAGTCTTGTGTTCTACGGGGTCTCAACAATATGTGAAACTTGTACATTCCCGTCGAAAAGGCTACTTAGACATTACGTTCTGTATCGTTTCGATATTGAGGTCTCACATTTGAATAGTATAATTAAAACCAACAAGCTGTCACAAATGTAAAAAGCGGTTCCTAAATCTCGGACCTCTAATTGACAGCATGGACGCCGCGCGGAGCAACACCGCCACGCTAGAGGCCGCGGCCGCAGTAAATCGTTAGGGCGCGCCGATAACGATTTCGTTACTCGCTTTTATATAAATTATTCAAAGTTATCAACTGACCTGCCGCAACCGACCGCCGTCTTACCACTCGCCTCAACTACCAAACTGACGGCTTAATGTTTTTGTTTGATCCAGAAACAGCTCACAAATACATTTACGATCGCTATTAAAGTTGCACGAGTTAATAGAAAATGTCCTTTATCGTAATAACTTTAAACTAAAGCGACATATTAATACAAAATTGATCGCTACCCCAAATAAGGAATCTAGTCTAATTGGTCTGAATAATCCGAGACTATAAACAATAAGTATTAAAAAATGACCTCTGAGTCATTGGAGGTAATACAATATATGGAAGGTTTGAGACAGTAAGAAGTCGCTTTTAAAAGAATCTCGCAGATGGCTCTGCGATAATTCGCGACGTCAACCTGCGACTGCCGCGATTACCATATCTGAAGTCAAGCATCGACCGGGATCGAGTCGGTATTGGCCGGGATTTCCCAGGATCGGTCGGGATTGGCCGGGATCGCGCGGGAGCAGACCCGATATCGGCAGCATGCATCGCGTCTGCCACCAGACTTCGTGCGCGGTAGCTGTCCCTTATAAGGTGCCTTGGACGCTTATTTCTTTAATTCTGTCTACTTTGTCGTGTTTATTGATATTTTTTATCGATCATTGCATCGCATGAACTACTTTCACGATATTGTTTACGAAGAACATGTATCTACAAACTAGCTAGCAAATAGCAATCTAATTTCAAACAAAGATATATTTATCTCTATAAAAGTGTCTATGTCTAATGTCTTATATTCATGTATAAGACATGTATTTCCTCCTTGGCTTCTCTCCTACTGGGATAAGGAGATGCTTAGGGTTTATAAAGCAACCTTAGAATAGACGGCTGGATGGACTACATATTTTAAACGCAACCGGGTACCTCAGAAGAACAACTAAGTGTAAATAAGAAAAACCAAGGTTTGCATTGTTTTATATCGGCCTTAAATAATCCTATCAACGATTCTCTTAGCATAATGAAAATGTGACTGGGAAGCGAACAAAGCGCTGTCCACGAATGTTGGTTTCTTAGCAAGTTCTTTAATGAACAAGTGCTGATTTGAATATACACACGCTGGCCGGTGTGCCGTGATTCATTAAGGCATTGTGGAATGTCGGACAACAGCGATGTCTGCGCAACTGCCGATGACTTCACACTTACCGTTGTTATGCACCCAATGTTGTAGCTTCCACTTAATTGGAAAACTCTACGCGTTTTGATTGTTATACATCATGTATTAAAGCAGACAGAAGTCTGAAATGTACGTCGTTAAAACTCCTTATTTAAATAACCATAATAATAAATGAGTATTGGTGTTAACCAATGATGAGCTCTAGAAAAAAATGTAATTGCTGCTGTACAGTGACGTCATAACAGGCTGCCAGTAAGAAACATTTTATCAATAAATAAATATAAAACTTTGCAGCATCGAGTGTACGTGGACGTGTGTGGTGTGGCGTGTACACGCTAGAGCTAACTGTACACCACTACATGTGCACCTGCCACCTCCCCCCGCACCCCGAGCCCCGCCCGCCGGCCGTTCCCACACACACGCCACCCCTGCAGTTACTTGACTTCATTTGCAGTCGACTCTAAGTTAAAATCAATTATGCCCGCGATTGTTTCGTTAGTGGAAGCAAATGTTTTTTGTCCCTGTCCCCCCTACCATCCTCCATGCCTCCCCACGAACCACCCCCGGGCGCTCAGTATTCCGGACGGACGGCTGTCTCCCGCTATGTTTGGATTTCTTTTGATGAACTCAGGACTCGAAGACTTGTGATTGTGTGTGCATTCTGTTCATTTGGCTTTGGTTCGTTTTTTAACTTCCTTACGGAATTGCAGAGCGCAGGAGTCCGTGATCGCTTTGTTGAACAGCTTTTGGATAAAACTTCCCTCGCTCGTTACAAATCGAACTTTATTCCGTGTAGTCTCAATGCATTACGAACACAGCCTAAATATATTAGTGCTGATTACAAGTCTTGTTAGAGAAACACTGCTTTTGTCAAATAATTCAAATGTTGGCTTAAAAGATCTTCGCTAAATCTTGTCTGTAATTAACTGTTCTATATCTAACTGTAATAAAGTTCCTACTATTAGTTGCATATTTGATATTAATCTTAGCAAGAATAACATTGTTAAGAAATTACGCAAAAAATTGTGCCTTACAATTCTACATTCCAGGGGTTTAAAAATACACCGACAGCTCCTGTTTATAACGACAATAAAAACAAACAATTAGCTTCAATTATATCGCGATTACGAATCTACCGACATCCTGAGGTATTCAAAAACAAATAAATAGGCAACACTAGGCCTTATTGTTGTGGAATAAGAACTACACATAGTATGTAGCAACGCACGAGTGCATTTGTTTTATTTTTCTTCTATGCACCTTAGAATAGTTAATTTAGACTTTAATTACAAGGCAGTAAGAGTTACGCTAGTTCAGCTGGTGTGCAAATACAAGCTTGCGTTATTTTTTCCTTATAAGGCCAGGCCCACACAATTGTTGCTCGCCAATGTCCAATATCTCTGTACATTCATTATGCAAACGATTCTCTCGAGTTCATTTGCTTTTTTCTTCTGTCCGTTTTAATTTCAAACGGTCGTTTATTCTTTTGATCGTGTATAGAAATTAAAAGGAACTTTTACATTTCTTAATTCGATTTACAATTCCACGTTTGTTGTGTAAGGGATTGTCTACGCAAAAATCTATACAATTCAGATATTAAATTTTAATTTATATTTTAACTTAAGATATCGCATGATTTTCACAGAAAAAATGCAAAAATCATTTTACTCCACAGATTTTTTAATAGTTACACATATATAAAAGGAAAGAAGTAAGATAATTTATTGCAAAGGAATATTAATTAGTAATATTGTAAATAAAATTACAATCTTCTTACCAACAATTGTAATTATCAAGAAAATTCAAACATATTGAAAAACATCATTATCATTCTAAGAGTTAAGAGTCGCGCATTGCTTTGTATGAATATTAGAAAGAAAAACAAGTAGAAACAAAGGCGATACGCTTCGTCCGCTGTACTTTAAACAAAGAGTAATAATTAATTAATGCCACATTTCCTTCTTATGTCGCAGAGGAATTATTCCGTTCAATATGAAAAGTCAATAGTGCTGTGCCCGGTTCATTAGGGTTGTGTCGATAGCCGACGTCACGTATACGTTAGTGCTGCGCCCGCTCTAATTAAAAATCGTAAATATTGCATCTAACCGCAGACAACACTAGTTAGTGCTAAGTGCAAGTTTCTGACTAAACATTGTTTTACTTTTACTAAGCATTTACTTACTGATTATTCACCACTGACTTCGTAATTTGCTTACTTGGAATAAAAATAATTAAATTAGTATCTTTTCACAGAAAATTAAATGTTAGATTTACTTTACAATGTCTTTGTCAATTATGACATTTACAACTTCATGAGAATGATAAATCGGTAATATGATAACTCAATAACAGTTCGGTTTACATGGCAACAATAGCGACTGAATAGGCATAGATTAGATCTTGAAACAATCCGCTGATTAGACGCGAGCTTGATTTAGTTTCGGGCCCAGGGCGTTTGGCAATTATGAAAAGCCATAAAACGGCGACATTAGGAGCTCTCCCATACACAAGTGTACCGAAGGGACCTTCCCTAATCCATTTACGATGTAAAGAGGTATAAATCAAACTTAATACGAGCTACACGTGTTGATAAAGCCGCACGCACACTGCTCTCCAACCAGTGTGTAGACGGAACACACACATGCGTGTATCACTGCGAAGGATTAAAGTGTCACAATTCTTAAAGATCGTCGGATGTTTTGGGAGACATTTTTTTAAAATGATTGATTCACGCATCATATAAGCCTGGTTCTAAACAAAGATGAGAAAAAGGTTATTAAGCATTTACTTTCTTTTAATGTTTTTTTTTTTTCAAAAGATATCGTGATGACGAAAATCCGTACAAATGACAGTCCAGTCCACTAACTCTCGTAAGATGTTTAAGAGTTAATTTTTCCGATTGATATCGTAAGACAAACGCACACAAGCGCAAAGCGCAGATGAAGCACGAATGTGTGCAAGGTGGCATGAAAATGGAATTAAGGGGGAAAATGCAAAGGAATCAAGCGGGCGCGGCTCGACGCGGGCCCAAAGTGTCCCAGACCGGACACTTTGAACGAATTATGACGGTCATTATTACAACGTGGACAGAATTAAATTGCCTCCACCCCCGCCCCTCACCCCGCACAGAGGTGCCCCCTTCCGGCTAAGTATGCCCGCATAATGATACCTGTCGTACACTCACTACACTTAACGGGGAGGAAGCGGCTCTATTCGACCGTGTGGGATGCGAGATTTGTATTTATTTTTTGTTAGAGTATCCCTGTAAGTGAGTGTATTGACGGGTTCAGTATACGGATATTAGTTAAAGAGTCATAACTTTGTGTTTTTCAATTTACAAATACCTACATTATTGCTTCTCTTACTCTATTCATTATTGATATCGTCTCTTTAGATGTATATTTTTTTGTAAATCTCTACAAAAATGTTTAGGTACATGTTTTTAATTGACAGTATGTAAATTACTTATCTTACAACACGTTAATAACTTAATCAAAAAACAAAGAACTTCTGCAAGAACGCGTTATGAGCTAAGATTTAAACATTCAGAACTACAGCTACAATAAACGAGAAACTACAATACGTAATAATACGCAAACAATTAAATTGAAATCATTTAAGTGTGTTTTATTTGGGATTAAGGATGTGCTTAGCTACGCACAAAACTAGGTAACGATAACGCGTTAGACCAAGGTGTATTTGCTAAAAGACTAACATTGGCGGTGGCTTATACGCGCTACGTTCAGTAAATTTGCAATAATCTCAGCAAACGCGCCCCTGATAAAGGATGCGTGGCTGGTGACCCATATTATAAGCGCAGGCGGGTGGTCATAGAACTGCGTGTATGGTAACTATTTTTTTTGTTTTTTTTATGACATAAGGTGGCAAACGAGCAAGCGGCCACCTGAATCCGCCACGATGGCGAAGCGACCGCTGCCCATAGACATCCGCAATTGCAGATGCGTTGCCTACC
>DVQG01000269.1:0-16441 GCA_018231605.1 Papilio ambrax
CATATATGTAGAGGATAGTCTGAAAGAACACATAGGCTACTTACTTTAGTTTTTTTATTCCACGCGGACGGAGTCGCGGGTGAAAGCTAGTTCTTAAATACTTTAAATACGTTTGAGCATAACTTTTGTAAAGTTATAATAAACTAACTGTTGCTCACGACATCGCCGGCGTGAAATGTAAAAAAGCATGAACTATATTACTTAGTAACTACGTAGGTTTACAATGGTGTAAGAATTTTTAAAATCGATCAAGTAGTTTTTTTAGTTATCTTAAAACATACAAATGTCCAAAAATACATATCTTTCTTCTTCATAATATTAGTATTTATAAGAATATACAAAAATATTGTTGAAGAATTATTGAAGACACTAACAATCAGTACAAAAACTTGTAAGTTGTGATAAGAACAAACATTTGATGCCCTTTGATCAAAAGAAACTACACAAATAAAACCAGATCAAAATGAAAGCATTGACCTCTTATCTCTTTATAAATAATCTCCACCGAGTTAACTTTGAGACCAACGTTTGTTTGTTCGAGTTTCGAAACAGATAAGATTCATGCTCTGTGTAACTCAAACTTTGACTACAGAGAACAGGACTAGACAAAGTTGTACTACTACTGGAAATTGTCAAAGAGGGTGAGGTTTTCTAACATTTGCGTATCATGCTGACTGATTCTATTATTCACAAAACGAGCACACAATCAAGCATCTGAAGAACGTATATTGTTCATGTTTATTTCATTGGAATGCTGGACCTTGATAGATCCTGTCTTTTAAATGTTCAAGGGCCAAAATATAAAGCTTTTTGTTTTCCGTTATCAGGCGTTGTTTTCTAACCGAATGGTTTTTATAGTTTTCATATAAGGTATCTTGACGTATGATTTTGTTCGCTTCCCTTCTTAGTTAATGGTGCGGATGAAGGGTTTACGACTGCTACGGTAGCGACGTTGCAATTTATGATTGGTTTTCCCTTTATATTTTCTTAATAGTGCATTTCGTGAATTTTCTGCTAAATTAAAAGTTATTGTTAAGTTAAGGTTTCTTTGACCTGTTACAATTTAGTTTTATAAAACGATTTTATACGTTCTAACGTATTTATGGGGTACAAAATGTATTGGAGAATTTTCAAAGCAGGTAAAATAACATATTTAAAACATCTACCCTAAATCTAGATCGTCTTGTTTCCACCAAGGTGTAATTGATTTGACAATTCAAATTGTTCGGAATCATTTGTTAAAGTTCACGAAATTGGATGCGGAAACTTTTAATTAAGCAAAAGGAAAGTTGTAAAACGTTCGGAGCAATTGCTAGAGTGGCATTGTCAACAGCTTTTGGAGTATCGTGGATTACAGCGACCTAATCGACTGGGAATCGAGAAATGTTTCCCATTCACTTTGATTTCGTTTAATTAAAACGTTCGAGCATTCCACTTCGAACTGTTTTTGTGTACGCATTATTAATCCAAGCTTACTGATATGGGAATTCAAATTGAAATGGGAATCGTACAAATAACGAATTTTTAATTAGTAATGTATAATGAGATCAAGTATGACTACATAATATTATTAGTAACGGAATTGTGGGACTACTTAGTTAAAAATTGTCATACTTTTTTTATTGTATCGAATCATTTCGATATATCAATGTTACAATAAAACCTTTCATGTTCGTCTTGCGGATTCTCATTGTTTCTCCCTTAAACAGAAGTATAATTGTGTAGAAAGGAAAATTTTAAAATACATTTATCAACGTAAACTTCCAATTTCCTACATCTGCCTGCATCGCATGTGTACTACTGAAGACTCGGGGCTTTAGCTTTTACAAATCGTGCTCTGCAACTATGCACGTTTTACACAGAGCGCCTAACATTCAGACATGTGCATGAAGAATAAATTCTCTGCTTCTGTCTGTATTTTTCAAACATAGGTCCCGAATTGAGAGTTTTTGACTGTTCAACATGGTAATAGTAACTTACTTTTTTCCTGACAAAATTATTATATTTGTATCGAGTGACTTTGTAAAATAAGAAAGAAAAAAACAACCGGATTTAATTTTAATTTCTGTAGCAATTTCTCTGAGTTTCATTACTCTATGTTAATCTCAATAGGATCATACATCACGCGCACGGGCGCTAGCAGTCTCTGTAAATCAATCCTCCCCAAATAGTTGCCGACTACAACAAATATTTTATACAAAGAGATGACCAGCCTCAATACAAATATTGTGTGTCAAACGCTTGATTTGTGTTGTACAAACTGTTATGATAATATTGTACGGAGACACACGCGTTTCTCATATCAAATTTATTTGTTTAGGATAGCATTTTTTATTTTATTTTATAAGCCTTTGTTGTTATGACAAATACATTTGAAATGTTACAATAATTTAAATATAAAGTACAAAAACAGTCATGACCCCGCTGGTAATAGGCCTCCTCCATTTTTCTCCTTTTGTACCTATCTTTTGCTAATTCCGTCCAGGTTTTTCCCGCTATTTTTTTAATGTCGACTGTCCATCTGGCGTTGGGTCATCTTCTGGCTCTCTTTCTTGATCTTGGAACAGTCAAAATCAGTTAAAATACTAACGGATTGATAAATATCGATTTAAGGAAGAATTTTGATCAGATTACCGTCGTTTAGCATTCTACCAGTTATCGATTAACTGGTAATTTAACTGGTAAGTTAACGAATAATAAGAACTTATAATAAGTTTCTAATGGCATGAAACATTTTCGGAAACAGCTCATAAATGGTTGTGTCATGAAAATTAACTTAAAGTTGTGTACTATTTAATTGGAGCATGTCAGTATTGATTCTTGCTGTACCAAGGAAAGAAAAAGAGATTTCAGAATTATTTCAAAATCCGTTATATACATTTATATTACTGTATACATTTCTATCAGATTATTTTATAGGAAATTGATCGTTAGTTGAATACTTCACGCTTCGAAAGCGTCGACGTTCGGAAATACTTTCAGTGCAGTTCCATAGCAATAAAGCGGTATGGAGTATGAAATCACGTCGGTAGCGTGGAGAAACTGCAAATGGAATTGAGACCGTGTCCATTGCGTACATAGTACCGAATGCATTTATATACTCTGTTGCATTCACAGATGTACCTATAGTAATATTTCACCATCTTATCATACTTCATACTAAAATTATAAATGCGAAAGTTTACATGGATGGATTTTTGTTTGTTACAGTTTGTAGTCTAAACTGCTGCAAGGATCTCGATGAGGCACTTACTTTTTTTTTTAATTCCGCGTATATGGAGTCGCAGGCGAAAACTAGTATGATACTAAATCCAAGTACCTAAAGCATAGGAGGAGACGTTATAAATTGCCTCTTGGCGGCCTCGTGACGTCACGTGTTTATGTACATCTCTGGACTTAAAATATTTTTTGGGCGAACTAATAAAGACGATGTTGTCATGTGTAGGAAAAAATCTACAGCTTTTTTTGCTATAACGTCGAGTAATGTAGTGGGGCTTTTATACCATGCTATAATATGTAGCGTATAATGAATCGTGCCAATGTTTAATTCACAGGAGAAAGCGATTTCCTGATTAGTTCTAAAACATTTAAATTGTTGATTTATCACATTCAGCATTGTGCATAAAAATAGGATCTAATCGCATTTTTCTGGCATTCTGAAGTTACGTAATTTATCGAAATTATCAAATCCGAGGATTAGTACGAAAAACCGCGGATTGTAAAAGCTTTTAATATCCTTATAATTACAAAAATGTTATTAATCTTCACTAACTTTATCGTCGCTAAAAGTAAAACACTATCAGCATACAACTTATGCCATCGAAAAAGGCGAGTGTTTCCATTGACCGCAGGGCACGCAAATTTATACGTTGTGCGACCGCGGCGGTTGGCGCAGGCTCTCTTAATTACTCGCGGCTAATGCGCTTCCGATGTGCGCTGGGCTCGCACTAATTAGAATCATGTACGTGCCCTTATCACGTAATGTGTTCGCAAATTAAGACACGCATTTACTGCCGTACTCTGAGACGATTACAAACTCCTTTAGTGTAGATATTTGATCTAAAGGACCGTACGGCTTTTAGACTGTAGTTTCAGAAATCCGGATAGAAGTTGTTTAGGTTAGTAATATAGAAAACAGATGCAACGAGTAGGTAACAGTCAAGAATGTCAACCAAATGTAAATATATGTGCAAATAAAATCATAGTAAAGCCCGCTACAGACGCTCAGTTTTGTAGTTTTAACTGAGTAAACGAACTGATCAGTGAAAACTTTATGTTGCCAAAATGTTAGCTGTCTGTGTAACTGTTAAAGTGTTGCCTACACGCGCACATTTAGAAATAATGAAAATTGTCGGATGTAATTTGTATTGTGCAGTTTAAGGATTTAAACCAACGGACGCATTAACTCATGTTATACTTTGAGTTTCTAATTATAAAAATATCCAATTAATAATCCTAAAGTCGGCTTAAAATTGCGTGATTTCGTGTTTTCGTTTATCAAACTGAAATCGTATGAACCGTGGCAGTTCTAAATAATTACATTTGACAAATAGACGTTAACTGTTCGTTTTTTTGTGTAACCACCTTTTTCGTGATTAAACAACGAATAGCGATAAGGAACGAATTTAAAAACATTTTACAGAAATAATTTCTGATAATAATACGCAACTAATGCAGTAGTTGAAAATTAATATCTTTTGGACAATAGTCTAAGGAGACTAATTTTCAAACCATTACTATCAAATAGATACTCTATTTATCATGTATTAGTGTTGATAATAAGGTTTATTTCATCTGTATAAATACATTAAAAAAAGACATTTCGTTTCAAAAATGTGTTTTTCTCTCAATAGCCAATACATTCCCAGAACATGTCGCAGTAACTCCGCCACGTATGTTCATTATGTTCTTTTGATTTGACTTCGTCTGGACCTAAGATTGGTCTACGTCTAAAACATTTTCTTGGCACATACTCGTATACAATGTTTTTCAAGAATTAATCGTTATGACTGTCGTTCGCGATTTTAGTCAACCGTGATATGAAAAAAAAAACATTGCTTAGTAATTCCTGAGAAACATAAGTGAAGCTATCCTACGGTAACTGTTTATATTTCGAGAAAAAATGTAGATATTTCAGTTGACGTTAACACAAACGTAACCTTTTAATTTATTAACAGACAAAATTATTTGCTCTGCTCCATTTTCACAACTTCTAAAGTGACCTGTAAATGCGTTCAAAATATTAACAAAAAAGGGAATTTTCCTATTATTTATAAATCCCCAGTCAAGGTCACCTGAAGGTCTCCGGCGGAATGTAATTTATGATTCTACTTTCCGAACTAAATTACTTTCTGTTCTTTTTACACTTTAATTACTTAGCACACGAAGTAACTTGTCGTTTCCTTTTATGTAAATTTGATTGGATTTTGCTTTTTTCATTATATCCCAGCACCTGTTGTAATATTTTATTCGGACATTTTAACGAATTCTCGTAAAAACTTTGAGGTGTGATTTTGTTAATTGGAATTATACGCATCTATTCAGTAGTTCGGAGAGTTTTTGGTTTTAACAATTTTTTTTTTGTGCAATGACAACGGATTTCTTTTAGGAATATTGCTTTATATTTCACGTTTAGAATGTACTTGTTGATTTGTGTAGAGCTTACTGAAGAAAAAAAAAGAAGATTAAAACATACATGTACGTCTTTAGTTAGAAATTATCTATACGTTTTCGAAATCTTAAAACTTTCAGTATAACCTTAAATGATCCATTTTCAGTTTATCTGTTCGTAATTTTCTTTAAAAGCCCACCTCTCGATCACTTACCCTTGAATAACGAGGGGATGCAGTCAGCTTATACCTTTCCTGAAGCAAAACAAATTGCAAACATTAAACACTATCCTAAGAAATCGCTGTAACATCTTAAATTTCAGTTCATATAAAGGGAGTTCCATTTTCCTAACTGTATCTAGTTATTTCTGTCTTTAAACTTATATTAAATTGATTCTATAAAAATGGTTTTGACATTTTATAATTGAAACCGTGCCCACGAACCCTTCCATTATCTCTTTTCAATAATAATTAAGGAAAAGAGGCGATTTTAATCGAGACGAGTGACGTTAGGATAAATAAAAGAAAACGGTTTTATTTTCTTTTTTCTTAACAATTCGTTGGAATTTGAAATGAAATTACGAGTACACTGTGCTCAATGTGTGCGACTCCATCCGCGTTATTAAGAATAACTATTAAGTAGTCAGTGTTCTTCCAGACTATGCTCTACATCTATGCCAAATTTCATCGCGATCCATTCAGCATTTTAGCCGGCAAACTCTAACAAACATCCATTCATCTAAATTTTTGCATTTATGATATTAGTAAGGTCATAGAGATAAGAGAGACTAAACCTTTTAAAGTGTCACTTGTTCGCTTTTGTTAAAGCCTTTATTGACTTTTCTTCTGAAAACCAGGTCTAGATTTTTTTTTATAAGTATAAGGCAAATAAACGACTGGTATTTAGGTTTCCTTCCGTAACACCAGAGGAACTGCAGATACGTTTGCAACCAATATAAGCTAGTTTAATTTAATACAACTCCAATATAAATTATGTCTATAATGTAAAGGGGTAGGCAGAGACCACTTCCATATCGGGCAGTCCTGGTATACCTTTAAATGTTAAGTATAAATATTTCCGTCCTATTCCAAAAACATCGAATCTCTGTAACAAATATGAGAACACGTGAATACTCTAATACAAAGTTGCAGCGGTTTGGCCATGACAGTCTGTGCTCGTAAGTTACGCTCCACAATGCGGTTCATGCGATAACTCAACGCCACGAGAAGATTTTACTATCACGTGCAGTGCAAGTTAAATTCTGTTAAACTTGTATGAGACGTGTGAAACTATAAGTTAAGGTATTTGCGAAAATTTTAAATACATAAGAAAGTGTTATTTTATGTGCATGTTTAAAATTCATGTCAAAAAGTAGTGTTTTTTTATATTATAGATGTCGTCAAGGTTCAAGGACTTATTTTCAAACAGGTTTATTGTTTAGAATGGAATTAGATTAAATTTATAGCAAATTTCGCCCGCGATTCCGTCCGCGTGGAATTAAAAAAATAGTTTGCCTTTTCTTCTTCCAGACTATCCTCTACGTCTATGCCTAATTTCCTCAAATATGTTTAGCATTTTGGGCTACAAACTCTAACAAACATCCATCCATGTAAACTTTCGCATTTATAACATTAGTAAGAAGTAAGATTACCTTCAAATGTTAGTTTATATCGACATCGAAGTGGGTAAGATATTAACAATTGAAAAAAGCCTTCTCCGGTCCTCCCTTTATCAAACATAAGCCAGTCCTGCGCTTGATTGAATTAACATAAAAACTTTCTGGCCTGGCATGATAAATTTATCGCTATGGATTTTTCGCTCAGATAAAAAACCCAAATTAAATTTCGTTTGTTCTGATCCTATCCTGGTGTTTAATTTGTTCAATTTCTGGTTTGTGGAAATTTAAAATATACTATAAAACTCTGATTCAATTATAAAAAGCACTTTTTTGTCTTTTTATATCTTAATTGTAGAGATGTACTTATTTCAACTAGTTTTTAGTACATCAGAAGTTTTGTGATCTTCATTGTAAAGTTACCTGAACTAAAATTTTGATTACAAGTAAATTTATAACACAGGCAAGCTACTTTACAACAGCGTGCATTTGGCATTCTTATCACTTTTTTTTTAAATCACAAAGATTTCAATTGTATTTTGCCATTTAGTAATAAACAAAATTTTGCCCTATCTACAAATTACGTTCGTGTTTACGTGAGATGAAGAGGGGAGGTTCGGGAGAAGTGGGATATATAAAAACTGCGTCCTCGGCCGTAACGCGCCGGTCATTAAACAAGATCGCTATCATAATTGAATTAAAAATTCCGACACGAGTGTCCCCTTTTAGCCGCCTCTCCCCACGACCCTCACAATTCAAGATTGCTATTAAAACCGTGTAAGAACTCTTGAATACTTTGGGAACTGAGTGATTTTTTATGATTCTCAGTTTAATTTTTTTTACCTTATAAGGTGGCAAACGAGCAACAAGCGGCCACCTGAGTCCGCCAAAATGCAGAAGCGACAGCTGCCCATAGTCATTTGCAATAGCGGATATGTTCCCTACCCTTAATCGTCGGAGCATATAAAGAAGTTATTTCCCCTTCCTATGCGTCTTCTCCACCGTAAAATCCACGTTCCCTTTCCGTCCTATTCTTATGAGCAATAGCTTTTGAAGGAAAAGGGACTAGGATGGGCCGCCGGCATCACATTCATCAGACGAAACGCGGATTTGCTTCCACTTGACGCCTACCTTCTGTGTGGTCGTGGTATTTCACCGGGCGAGCCGACCCATTCGTGCGAAGATGATAAAGCGGGCTTTAGCACTGTTGAAATGTTCAATACAATGATATTAATGTGTTTTTTAATATGACAGCGATTTACTAAGCAGTATTTCCTAGACAAGCCTCAGGCATGGATCTGAGGTCTGTAAACTTAGTATATTACTATGAAGTTAAACACAAGGGGTTTGGAAGATACCGCAACCGCCCCTGCTGCGTCGTATTGCTCCGCAGGGATAATGCAAGTACTGTATTTACTTTGACAGGAGACTAGATGTCATAATATTATGTAATAGAACACAACTTAATAGCTTTAATACTAATTTATTCAGTCTAATTATTAAAAATGCTACGCAATAAAATTTTTATGTATACCTTTTTTGCAAGATGTGTCTTACACTGAACAGTAAAACGATTGTCGTTTGTTTTTTATAGTTTTCCGAAAAGAAGGAAACTCCTTCAATCGTCAATCAATTCGTGTGTATTTTTTTGTGCGCTGCCCCTGGTGGACATGTTAGGTAATTCTTTTTTGATCCGAAACTGCTTGATGGTGTTTCTCCAGTACCACCCTGTCCTGTGTACATTGTTTTTGCAAGCAAAACATTTAAACGGTCAATAAGTAAAGTGACATTTGAGTTGGCTTGCAGCCAAAAATTTACTTAAAAAGGGCGCATTCAATAGTGGTTACGATGGCTTAATGGCACCCACTTCTTACAGAGTGCCACACACTCTTATACTGAGTGTGGAGTTTTTAAATATACGTTAAAAGTATTCTGTATTATGTCTAAAAATATTTAGAGTCCGCTGATCTTTGTTAAGTTCGGTTTAAGTGCTAGAATCGCTAAGCTAAAACCCTAAATACTATCAGTTTTACTTTGATTTTTTTAGATTTACAAATGGCTGTAGATTGAAGGAAATTTTTGTATAATTTTATCTTCAATTATAGGAATACTCTTCAATAGCATTGTATAAAACGTATGTTCATCTTTCTATCTCTATAGAAGATCAGAGACGACAATATGTACAGCGGATCAGAGTTCACAGTTAAACTTCGAAGCTGTAAGTTAGAGCATTAATTGTAACAACAGGCTGCTATCGGCTAGCTTATGACATCTGTCGGGATGTCAAGTGCGGCGCGGCCGGCGGCGTTCTGAAGATAGCGAGCAACTTGCACCACTATTACTAACTTGTATGCCAAATTGTCTAATCTGCTCTGCTACTGTTTATAACTTCTTTCCTACGTAGATGTTAGTGACAGGGAAATATATACAGACAGCTATAAAAATGAAATTTGGCACCCACGATGGGTTCGATAAGTCGGTGCTGCCACAGGAAAAATAGACGTGAGTGAGGATAAATAGCCGGTAAATAATTAGTTATAATAATGTCTCACGAAAATTTAAACAATTTAAACTGATTGTGTTTTGTTTAACAAAATTGTAAAGTGGACCTCAGTTTATTTTAATAATATAGTAGTATACCTATGCTACGAATAAATATAAACGATTTTTAAATCGCGATATCTAAAAATAACTTCGATTTCTTTGCAAACTCGGTCTCCAATACGAAACGAAATTTCCTTGCGATTCAATTAGAACGAATGCCTTGGAATTTCGCTCACTTCTGGCTTAGTGTAATAATTTCGCAGCGACAGCGTAGAGCTTTTACCTGCTTCAAATTTTCAGGCGTCGCTTCAAGCTTGTAATCGTTGAGTGACATGTTTGAAAGGGGTGTATACGTCTCTACCATTTTAAGTTGTAATTTTTTCAACTCTGAGAAATAAATCAATTTTTTGTGGAGGAATTATGAACTAAGTTATCTTTGATTTGTTTATGGTTATTTTTTAATTTACACCTTTCGATTATGTTATATACCATTCCATATTATATATAGTATGCAATGAAAAGTCTAGATAAGTAAAATCTAAACAACATACATCCAGATATAATATTTTACTTTGAAGAGAATATCAAATTCAGTATACCATACGTTTCAAACGCAATGTTTGTACATCCGATCAAAGTTGAGACCCGCCCGCGGCGTTTACCATACCAAATTGAATTCCACACGTTCTTATCATAAACTATCAAAGAAGATAAGTGATAAAGGCGATATAGTTACCAAAAGCGTATTAGGTTTAGAGTTTTGTTGTAACACTTTTGTTACAACACTATTTACAGAATATTGAAACGATATGTTAAATGATGACGCTTAAATCCCAAATTAGATTTTATACTTCCGTCAAATTGGGCTTTTGAAGCAAAGTGTTATTGTTTCATTTCAGTATTTCGCCTTAAGGTGTGATTTATTTAATTAATTTAAACAAATATAGGTAAAGTTAAGACAAAAACTGGTGAACTTAGTGAAGATTAAGAATAAAACTAAATATTACAGTCACTAGTAACTATCAATTCGAATCCATTAAAATATAAACTTATCAGAAATCATGAAACATTCATGTAAAAAGCGGTTTTAAACTTGTTCCCCTCATCGCGTTCCTCATTCACGCTCGATGCGTTTAACATTCAAATTTGGCTTTTTGTTCCAAACGCGGTACTGCACGTAGCCCCATATTGTTGCTTAAACTGTTCGGATGTGTCTATGCATTAATGAGTACGGAAGGGAGAATAATTCTGATATGAAATACTTCGTATGAGTCACCGGTTTAAAAATTTAAAAAGATTTTCGATTAAATTTTGTCTATCAGACTAAAGCTAGTGACTTATTGGTGTTAGGTTGATCTAAGTTTCAACGGTGTAAAACTCAAGTTACGTAGTTCCAAAATACATTTTACGAAGTTATCAAACCAAAAACACCAACGAATGGTTAAATTTAACTGAGAAACCGACTATAAGTTAACCAATGACCTTTCATAAGTTTCTTAACCGACAATCAAAGACTTGGTAGGTATGTTCGGAGTTTTAGTTTCTTAGGTTTACTGTTTTGCATGGTAAGTACCTAAATTTCAAATCAAAAAATAATTTCTTAAAAGTAAATATGACTGAAATGATGAAAATTAATAAAAAAAACATGTATAAGAATTATTCTTGATTTTCTTCAAACAAATGGAGTGCGTCTTAGCAAATTATAAGAACTTGTGTATGAACTCCTACTGTATACTACAAAATTACTTTCCGTATTTCTACGGTAATTCAAGTAATAAGTAAGTTGATGCCGACCACAAAGGAAGGAAAAATTTAATCCGTGAACGTTATTTCGAATTCCATTCCTTTCTAATCTTTTTCGTAACTGGATATTGATTAAATTTGATCCCAATTACTCAACCTGAGTTTGTTTACGACGTGGCTTTACAAATTTCTACCTCAGAAAATTCAATGTCTTTATGTAAAAGCCTATTTTTGTCATCCCAATTACGGTGCGAGGCTAAGAGGTTTTTATTTCTCTAAACTTCTTTAAGTTAGATATTTATAAATGTCTGTTAAAAAAAAATAGTTTTCTTCATTCCAAAAAAATAGCAGTTGAATTTAATAAATCTAAAGCATTGACGTCGTGAAACAAACGTTAATAATGGATTTATTTAAGACTAGCAGTTGCTCGCGACTTCGAACACGTCAAATTAAAAAAAAGTAGCGAAAACATGTTGTTTTCGAAACCCTATGTTGTTCAGCAATAACATAGCTTTTTAATGGTGCAAGAATTTTTGAAATCGGTCCAATAGTTTTGGAGTTATTACAATACATACAAAAAATCGAAAATCCAAATTTTTCCTCTTTATAATAATAGTGGATATTGTAGAAAACGAAAATACCTAGTTGTTTAAAAAAACAATGAATCAATCGTTTATTAGATCTAAAATTAAAGTACTTTATGAACTGTTCCCAGTCAAAGACGAATTCAAAGATGTGCAAAAACGTGCAATACGAATACCACGAATGGCCAGACATGTGGAATTCAATAAAGGTTAATAAACGAATGGAATTTAAGTATTAACGCTACGAAGTTTAAATAAATGTTTTTATGAAATTCTTAATATATTTTAAACATTGCTACAAAGTAAGTCTATATTTAGTTTATGTTTTTCCGAATAGAATGTATTTTAAAACATTAGTCAGTCTATAACTTTCAAAGCTCTTTGGTCATTACTATACTTTTCTTAATGCAATAAAAACTTGCAGTAAAGATAACCTAAACGTAGTTTTTAGAATTCTAAAAAGAATTCACAGTTTAATTTTCTATTCAATAGTAATAAAACTACTTCCGGATTTACGCAATTTTTTTCCAGCATTTTTAATAGCAATATATTTGCGAATATTCTCTTCGGCTATGAATCACTAGAAAAGTACATTTAGGGGCGCAATCGAAAGTTGCAGACGATTTATGTGGTGTTGTGTGAGCGATGGCCTTTATTAGGGCCATCCGTCCAACGGAGGCTGAATTATTTATCATCACCGATGCACCTAAGTGCACTCGCTTTCTATCGGTTTGTGATTATTTCTAGTTCTACGATCAGCAAAATACAAACGGAATAAAATGCTATAAGTTAAGTTAGTTGTATATGCAGAGTAAACAAGAAAGGATGTCCCATTCATTTACCTCTTTACATAACGTTGTATGTTTCTCAATGTTCATATATACTTTAAAATTATTTTTCTGGAACTCGCAGTGATGAAAAACACAAACAAATTGCTATCCCCACTTCAACAACGTTTAAATCCATACCGTCGATACACTTTAAAACACTTAGCTATAAAATGTATATGGCCCTTAAACACACGATCTCTACACGTGAGTATAAACGCCGCAATAAAAGTAAAGTGCATTAGGATCGTGCGCCGAACGTTTAGCACCCTCTTCATGCAATGCTCACTTTGGTGAGTGATGTAGGGATCCCAGTATACGGCATATACGTATTCTTATTAATTCAGTATATGTATTTCGAACGTTGGATTTCCTCTCTTGGGAATCAGTTTGGCCAAATCTAAAATTGGCTATGTTTTGAATTTCATTTTCCAGCAATTTTTTTAGTAAAGTCGTCAGTATGTACTCTTAAATACAACTCTGTCAATCGTCATATCTGAATTCACTCTCAACTTCGCACATCCTCTTTTATACAATATATCTATCCTAGAATAAAATAACTAGATATTTGTTGTGTTATACTAACCTAATTGATTATTTAACTAAGACAGCAGAAAGTAACAGCTACGAGCTTTTATGGGTCCTAGTCTTATTAGAAACACAGCAAATAATTTCTTGCTTTTAAATTAATTCCTTTAATTAATGACTCGTCATTATCTATTACTGAAAAACTAATTTATTGTATCGTCTAATGGATCTCGTTGTTTGTCCTTCCCCTTCCCCTCCTGAAAGAAGCAGATTCACTGGCTCAATCTAAAAACAATATCGCTAAAGTATTCATGACAAATCGTTGTCTAACGAAGAGAAATAACAACGTAAACACTGAGCGTCTTTAGATAAGGGAGGACGTTGGGGTGGGGACGCAGTTGCAGCGTCGAGGCATAGAATTTGTTACATAGTTTTGTTATTAAAATTACGAGTAAATAGCAAAATTCGTGCTATGTTTTTTATATTGATAATAAATGCACGTGACAAACAGTTTCGCAACTAGTTATATCTGCATAAACATTTACCACATTTCAAAAATTTCTAACCTGAAGTTTCTTGCAATAACCATTTTTTTTTTCATAGTTTGATAAATTTTTGCGACTCTTAAAATTAAGTTGAAGAGATATTGTAATAGTGCTGTAGTAGTAATGTTATTACATACAGAAATATTGATAGAATATTTTTAAAAGCGAAAAACCGCGCTCAAAAACGCCGTGAGTGCTGCCACACATTTCTAAACCCACCCTACAACTGGGCGCGTAACTAAGTAACGCCATTTAGATTGATGGCTGATGCAATTTTCAACCACCTTGCATTTATAGACTGTGATAAAAGATACATTTGCGGTATATTTTCGTTACGCAGATATATCAAGATGGTTTATTTTTGTAGAAGGATGCCAAGTATGGTAAAATGAACGTGATTTGTTCAGACTGACGTTGTTTATTTTTCATATTATCCAAAAAATTGCAAAATATTTAAAGTGTTAAATAAGCTATACGACTCGTTTTTACATCGTTAAATACAAAACTGTGGTTATATCTTCCTAAAACAAAAGTAGTTTCGGACTACGTTTTTGTTACGGAGTGTGTTTTCAAATGAAAGTAGTATCCAAAAATTTTTCACCGCATCCGATTAGAAGAACGTCAGGACAATTTCTTAATCGTCGAGAGGGTGAAAGACGAATCACCGTCGCGCCGCGCACTGAGTTGCGGTACCTGTCCCTCGGGATACGAGCGTACTGTCCCCTATGCTCTGTTACTGGTTGTGGTCCAAGTTAACTGCGTACACGTAAAATGTAAAGTAAATAAGAAACGTAGCCAAGCAAACACTGCTTAAAAAATAAACGGAACAATTAAAGTAAGGTATATTAAGAATTGTCTTAGTAAATGAAATAGTAATTGACAGTAACATCAAAATATAACACCAAGTGGTTTTTAGTTGTTCAAGGCTTATTTGGTTATGGCAGAATTTGTTATTTCTCATATTAATTACAAATTTGCAGTCCTAAAATCGCTATCAGCTTATGTTTTAAACCACAGTTTAAACGAGACAACTGCAAACAGCGGTAAAATGGTTTGCACGGCCCCCTAGTGCCGCTGACTTTGACGGATGCATCTACCCTTGCACACCTAATAAAGTAATGCGTTGTGGTATTGCTTAGTTACCCTAAGTAGACTTTAATGACATGAGGGAGCCTTTTTGTATTCTATATAAGAATTCATTCATATTGTTTTAATAGAAGACAATCTTTTATAATATTTACCGTTCATGTTAATAATGGTAAGTGCTCATAAAGGTATAAAAGACAGTCTTGCTTTATGCATTAAGCATTTGGAAAACGCATCGATAAAATGCAAGATAGCATTGAGATCATTCGAAGCCAAATAAAAGTCCTCTGCTCATAAAAATATCACTGCTTAAAACATTTCTGAAACTTTCTACAAAACATTACTGTACTATACCTACAGAGTACGATCAAGTTTCCCTCGACAAATTGCAAAGAAGTTGATACATCGTCACAGCAATTCCCATAGACGTAGCGAGATACTTGCGAAGAGCGATGGGCTCGCAGGGGAGTGCAGGTGTGCCCGCGTAAAAACTGATGGATCAAATCGCTTTACTCTACGTTGACATATAATCCCTAATCATATAGATGATGGTTCAAATTGAGTGTCATAATTTGAAGAAGAAAGTGACTTTTTGTCGCAAAATTTTTGATTCATTCTTAATAGTAAAGGTGAATATTTTAAAATCACTACTATTACATTTTTTCAAGCAAAAATAAGTTAATCTATTAATTTTATTGGTAATATGAAATTCATAGGTTAATCAAGTAAAATTATTGTCAATAAATGTAATAAAAGAGAACTCTATACACGGAATAATTAATTTAATTAAATTAAAAGAGATATCAACTTTAAGTACACGAAAATTAAAAATTCCTCCTTTCTACTATACAGAAGACACAAATCCTTATATGTAATTCCAATTTATTTCCCCCAAATACATCCTTGACTGAGAGAAATTTGGTATTTTCCACCTAAAGCACCTTCCACATTCATCCAGCTGAAGTTTACGTCCGCCATGACACATATATACGATTTATTTTATTGTCCATTAGCCGTTCTCGTTGCACTGGAGATATATTCCGCAGAACGCGACGTGTTTTACTGCGGCGTACAAGTGATTCAAACGCAACCACGTCAACAAACTATACAACTATTGTACGCGTATTTAATTGTAAAAAGTTAATCTCTACAAAATATAATAGTAAAACTTTTCCTAGATATTCCTTATTGATTTTAGGTGTCTAAATTTAGAGCACGCACACATTTGATAAACTATCGCACAACTGTTTAATCTCGCTTTAAGATATATTCCTATGAGCATTATGGAGGTATGCGCATTATTCGATTTTTAGTTGTGCAACTAAACAGTTGAATTGGCTGTGAAACAATCGACAATCG
>DVQG01000270.1:0-16425 GCA_018231605.1 Papilio ambrax
GGCTCAAAAATAAAAGAATTAAAGCCTGTAATATTGTAATGAAAAACGACATTTTCTACTATATCAAAATCAATCAATCATTAACACAAAGCTTTCCGATACAAGATAGTTAAGTTTCAATAATTACGAACTACTTTGAAGAGAAGCTTACAGTACAGAATAAACAATGAATTCTTTATAACATTGGCCCAAATAACAGTAATGTCTGTGATTCCCATTAATGTTTTAGTATCTACCTTCAATTTCACTGATTGTCTTTGGTTGATAGTTATTGAGGGAAAGTGGTATTTAGAATGGGGCCGTGAAGGGATAATATCCCATCACGAAAGCTTCGTGAACTAGTGTCCGCGTGTAGCCTTGACCAATGACCCAGTTCAAACCGTTCGAGCTCCGCCTCTTCGTAATATTAACGAGTGTAATCGTCGTTCAGCGGGAATGGATTTACTGAATGAGTGGCGACATAAATCACATTCGTGCTGTACAGTCAATAATACGTCCACGGCACGTTATCGGCCGACATTTCATACAATGTATGTTTAGTCAAAATGACAATTAGTTCTCGCGACCGTGTTATTCTAACTGCGTCGGAGGTCACAACTTCCTTTAAAGTTACTTTCTATTTAATATTGCATTACGATGCATTTGTAGGTATATTATTACTAACTTAAATCTGCTTTCGAGTTTACTTTATTAAGAACTTATAAACTGTTTTACAGTGAAAAAGCCAAAGGTCAAATATGTATTTAACATGAAAGTATCAAAACTACTTCGAAGTTCAAAGAATCATTTATAACCTCTTCTACATTCAAAACATATTTCAATAATTTGATAAAATACATTTTGAACTTATAAAATACTAGCGAATATTCTCTAGAGTTGCTTATGTACGTTCCAAAGCTTTTATGAGTTTTACAATAATAAGATTCAAAATGAATAAACAATAACAACTGTCACTGCTTGACTTTTTATTAAGTTTTGGGTCACATAAGACAAACAGCAAGAGCGGCGTGCGGTCGCCACTTTTGTCTTTCATCAAACAATGGAGGCATTCACCATGCAAACGCAGGCCTTGGACCGTAATTACAAAACGTGATTACTCGACCGATCTCTTATTACTGTAAACCTGCGCATTCATCATTAAAATACTACATAATATACGGCAAATACTTTTTAACCGACTTTTAAAATAAAGAGGTTCTCAATTCGTAAGTATTTTTTGAGCTGACAAATTAATGAATCGCATTGAGAACAACGAAAACAGCTCGAACAATCTTTTGAATTAATTTCGGTTATTGATAGAAAAACATAGAATTGTCAATTTCTGACTACTTCTGGGGGAGAGCAAAATCAACCAGGACTATCTCGTTTGAGTTTTACTTAGCTGTATCAGCCGAGACGGTATCGTAATATGTTTTAAAGCCTTTGTAAGAAAATGGTCGAGTCGTGATCCTAAAATAAACTTTATACGGGCATAGTTGAAACTTGATGTTTGCACCGAAGAAGTAGTGTTTACATTTTAGGGTACCAGGTACAAGTTTGCACATACATAGATCTGAGAAGTATCATAAACTATTGAGTAGCCAATCAAAATGCGAAACGGAATCAAAATTCAACAAAGTAACATGACAGGAATAATTTATATAGACAGGCTATTGAATTACATGGCGAGAGCCGTCACCCTGACATTGTGCATTAAAGATCTCTGCCAAGAGAATCATAAAAAAACCTTGAGAATACTTGAGTTCGTTGCAATATTGGATTTACTTCGACGGGGTTTCTGGCGTGGCGGGCAACGTGCCTGCCTCCGAGTGACGTGACCTTCGTGTACAATGAGCAATCATTTGAAGCCAAGTGGAACAGTTTGAGTGAAAGTTAATTTGTGCTATTTACTGAAAATTAAAACTCACACGCGTTGTCCCGCTACGTACTGGTTAATTCATAAATTTGTTGTCAGTAAAATTCAAGTTAGTTTTAATGTAATTATCTGTAGCTACACTTAACCCCCTTATTTTTTTTCTAGTTTTTTAACTTTACAATGATGCCAAAGTGAGAAACGTAACTTGTGATGAATATGTCAATTTCTTACAATCAACTTATTGATAAAGTTGAAGGGCGTAACTAACAATAAGCGATCAAATATTTGAAGAGGCCACCTGCGCCGCATTAAAAGTTCCGTTACAATTCCCTCGATATTTGTTCAGTAAATATTAATGGACTCGGAAATTGTGTGTCATTTGAATTGGACACGACATCGGCTTAGAAATGAATTAGCAAACGATAGGAATGGACCTATTTATTAAAGGTTTTTTCCTGTCAGCAACGATTGCAAGCCTATACGAGTATCAAAAACAGGATAATCGACTCATTGCCCAAAAATTTAACTTTGGTAGTCAATTAAAAAATTATGTTAAAGTCCTGTTGAAATCGGTTCACCAGTTCCGAAGATAATTCTATACCAATGTATCCACGCTTTGTTATTCATAAGTAACAGGTGCACCGAAATGCCTCACGAGTTAAATCAATGTATACCTTATTCCAAGGTCATCCTGAATATTTGACGTTGTATTCACTACCTCGGAAATGTAGGTATTACATTCAGAAGTAAACGACAACCTTGTTGCATAACTGATAACTGTGTACCAGTGTTTATTGAACAGCTAAGGTTTGATGACGAAGACTTAGATAATGAAAGTCCCTAAATAGTAGTTAGTAGTTTTAAAACAGTAAATTACGCGTATAATTATAAACTACGAAGCATTAATTAAAGAACAATGTTGGCTATAAATGCGGTTAAACATTATTAAACCATTATCATTACTAGACAAGAACTGAGGAAGTTGACTTTTGCTAGATAGAAAATATGCTTTATTGTAAAATTACTTTACATATTTTAAGCTGCCAATTAAATTGCTTGTCTATTTGTAACAGTGATTTATATGATAAATAACAACCTTCTGCTCCGCAAAGTCGGCAGATTGAAGTCCTCGGTGCGGTAAATCCGGAAGCTTTAATGATCTATACTACGGAAATAACCGACACCACACATTGCACTTTAGAAGGTTTAAACCCGATTTATCATCCATTATTTATCGTTTGTTTGGAAAAAATTAACCCTTCAACAACTCTTGTAAATCCAATATAATTTTTAAATTTTGGGCAGTGGGTCGATTATCATTCTTCGGATCAGATGAACCCATTTTGACGGGATGCTGATGCACGTAGAAATATTTTGTCCAACCTTTTAATTTAATTCTTCGCTGACGAAGTCTGCGGTCGACCGCTAGTTAACTAATCAATGGGTAATAATGACTTCGTGATCTTGCAATTACGGTACTCGCTTTTTAGCGAAGAAACTTCTTTACGTTTCCAATTAAAAAACGTTCGCACAGCCGAGTGCTCTATTGAGATGCAAGAAGACAGTAATCTTCAGGTATTGAGCAAGAAATTGCGTCGCTATGATGAATGAAGCTTCGCAGATAATCGATCATGGCATAGAGAATTAGCTGCGAACTGTGGAAAGCGTGTAATGATGGAACTTCGAGCAGTACTTTAGCTTACAAAAAATTTATTAAAGACATGCTTTTGCATATGTTTAATTACTTATATTTCTTCTGTTAACATTAGTATAGTATATGTTATACTTTTGTGAGACAATTTGCATTATATCGCTGTTCTCCAGCTGCCACTTCACTAATATTTTATAATTATAACTAATCAAAAAGTTCATCGCAGGACGTTTTGAATATTAAATTACCAGAGGTTCAACGTCCTAGACGTGTTAAGTGTCAATTGTATAACGCCGACAAAGTATTGACTTTAATTTATTGAAACTTGTAGGGTTTCAAACACACTTTCATATTTTTTTTCTTCTAAGGTGATTTGTTGACTTTAGACACTATTCATAACTAAATGAGTATCGTCACTACATGACTGAAATAGATAAAGATTATTGATGACATTTGACTATGTTTTTCCCTGTATTATTTCCCAATACATTAAATATTAAAATATCGGAAGACTGAGCCGCAATAGACGTCGTAAGATTATCATCCCATCGTTATTTGTCGATATAGTTAACTTCTTGCGTTAATGCTTGTACAGTCGTGACGAATAATGGTTTTCAACACAATTTTACCATTGTATATAATCATCACCATTTGTTTTTCAAAGATTGAAAGAGACAAAAATATGTATTTGCACAGGTGTTATGGCAGTTGAATTTATAAAGCATCGACAATACTGATTTGTTTAGAATTATATTTAGGCTTAGATAAAATTGAACTAAAACGCTTTCTATTGCATTTTTCAGTATATACATACATAGTTCAAGATAATAATGGCGTGTTTGCGTTGTATTGTGGACGCGAGTATGTATGCTCCTGCCTAAGGTCTCAGATTCATTTGGCAGTTTTTGCATTTAATTAAATAAGGTAACCTTTGAGAATAACTGTATGCTATGTATAACAAATAGATTTTAATATTATCATGAATGTGTTATTTCTTTTTGAAATGTGATTAAATCATTATTTTATTATTTAGCATCTCCATAATGCAGCATCCATTATATTCAACAAATGACAATAATTGTATGAATATTGCAAAGTCTATTGGAATTATAAAGGTTATTGTTGTTATATATTTATCATTAAAATCTGCAATTTATATCTTATGGCCAAATTACAAAATACTGTGAGTAAAATTAAAATATCAAAAATAATCCAGTGATGGCAAAAAGTTACAATATGAATTATTGCTTAAGGGCTTTATCATTTTGTAGAAAGCAATGACTATTGCTGTCTCACTCTTTTTATCAATGTTCCAATTTACATAATGAGTTACAGCAATTACACATAACTGTAGCTTGTAATTGAAATGTAATTTTTATGTTATTCTTGATAACTCAAACAGGTTATTATAAGAAATAAAAAGTGTACATTATCACTTTCAATTTATCAAAGGAATGTAGCATGTTTTGCATTTTATAAAATTTCAATTAATGTTTAGAGTATTGAAGCAGTTCAATTTTTTATCATCACCAGCTAATCTTACAGTAAATATTAAGTCTAAAAGTACTATTGCTAAAATAACTTACTTTTTGTAGACTCGACAAAATGAATTGTTGATCCTCTTGTCAGAGAGGTGCCTGCGCCGGTCTTCAAACAAGTCCTTGATAGCAGTCACACCAAGCACAAACAACACAGGCAGCATAGCCACTTCTTTGCCAAATGCATTTATAGCCGGCACCCAGTTTAACAGCACTATAAATATAAAGTACACATTTGCTATTCTATGAAATTGTTCAAATAAGTTTTTAGGGATAAAAGAGAGTAGAGTGTATTTTGTAGTTCTGATTTTGTTGTCACATCTCTGTCCATTTGGATGGTCTTTCGGTGGTGTCTTCTCAGGTACCAAATGATTAGGTGTGACAGAGAGGTGTCTGTTGTCGACGGCGGGCTGCTGTCGCCGCATCAGCCAGAACACAGCTCGTCGCCACGGCGCCACCACAGAGTCACGCCGGATCGTGTAAATAGAATCCGATCGCGAGGCCTGGCGCGAATGATGGGCCCGAAGCGAATTGATGCGCGGCTGTGCGCTGACGGGCACAGGCTCACGGTGACCCGGGGGCAAGATGAAGTCGGTACGGCTACCGGTCCGGCTGTGGCCGGAGCTCGGAGCGGTGCGACCCCCTTCGCCGATCTGACCGTGAGACAACGCGCGCTGGTGGCCCCGCATCGCGGACTTGAGTGGCGGTCGTGCTGCGAGGGTGCCTCCCAGGGTCGGTGTCCCTCCATGGCTTACGGACCTCGAATGTCCTTTTGCTTTCGGAAATAAGTACGTTTGCTCCGGTGCCCCCGGCAAACTTGGTACCGTCGAAGGTGTCTCTCCACTTCCTTCTGTTGACATTTTTATTCATCCGAAGAACGACCGGTTTGCTAAACGCTCTCATTTAAGACTGCAATCCTTTTGACACCCTTTCGAATGTTTTGTTCCGTTATTTGCTTGTCGAGAATATATCGTAAAATTCGAAGCATATGGTTCCAAATCATCTATTCACTATTTCACACATCACTGACGCTTTTATTTTGATAAAACACAAAACACGTGGATGAATTTTAAATAAAACAAAGATGTAAACATTTTCCGTCCCGAAGTTTTAAAAATAAAACAATAATCCTGTCACGGAGAACAGTCGTGTGTAGTTTGCACAAGACAGAACAAAACTCAAAAACAAGACTGACTGAGTGACTGACCGGCTGACACTGACAATCTTACAATCGCTGACAATGACAATCTGCCTCATTGGCAATTCGATAGGGATGTTCGTAAGTCCAATTAACTTAATAAAAAACACTGATAAAAAAATTTAAAGTTATTTCCTATTATAATATAAATTAAAAAACTTCATTTTTCACAATTTGTTGAGAATTAATAAAATTTTATTAAGTATATTTCTTGGAATAGTTAATTCCAAAGTTTAAATACCAATTAAATAGGTATTTCATAATGATCAGTGATGAATGATATGCCTGGATGTATTTCTTGTTTCTTGCGCTCGTTTGCTTTTGATCGCTGTAATTGTCCTTTTTTAAATGATGAGGCATGAAAAAATGTTTCTGACTTCAAATATTAGTAGATTAAGAGTTTTTCAATACGCTAAGCATAAAATCGCTGTTGGTTATTACTATTAGCAGCTAGCTATAATATATAGCAACAACTTTTCAATACTTCTTTGGAAGATATTGATAGATATGGACCCTATGTGACTTTTTGTTATTTACAAAGCTAAATTATGCCAAACATTGAATCTGGGGGGACAATAAAAAAAATCGGTTCCTACAGTTTTTTGACATTAATACGTTGTTGGGTCTGTGAATTATGTGTTTTTTTTCTATAAGGTTGGTACTTTTTCGTCGACGTCATCGTAGGCGGACATATTTGGCCAGTGTTCTCTATCCGACATTTTGACATTTATTTCCCGGTTGCTTGCATATTTCTATCTTGTAAGAGTTTTACTGAGTTTATAAGCTTTACCAATATGGATGAAGAATACGATGCGATTGTCTTGGGCACAGGGCTCAAGGAATGCATCCTAAGCGGTATGCTTTCGGTATCCGGAAAAAAGGTATTACACATTGATCGTAATAAGTATTACGGCGGCGAATCTGCGTCGATTACACCATTAGAAGAATTGTTCGAAAAGTTCAATGCACCGTCGCCGGATGAAACATATGGACGAGGACGTGACTGGAACGTGGACTTGATCCCCAAGTTTTTGATGGCGAATGGCCTCTTAGTGAAACTGCTCATCCATACGGGCGTAACCCGCTACTTGGAATTCAAGTCTGTGGAAGGAAGTTATGTATACAAAGGTGGAAAAATTTCAAAGGTGCCGGTGGATCAGAAAGAGGCATTGGCGTCTGACCTGATGGGTTTGTTCGAGAAGAGACGTTTCCGCAATTTTCTTATTTACGTCCAAGATTTCGATGAACAAGATGCGAGGACCTACAAAGGTTTTGATCCCACTACTGATAAAATGAGTAAGATCTATAACAATTTTGGGCTTGATAAAAACACCCAGGACTTTACTGGTCATGCTCTAGCTCTTTACTTGGATGACAATTACCTTGAACAACCAGCTATACAAACAATTAATCGTATTAAGCTATATTCTGATTCTCTTGCCCGGTATGGCAAGTCTCCATACTTGTATCCAATGTATGGTTTGGGCGAGCTGCCTCAAGGATTTGCTCGTCTCTCTGCTATATATGGTGGAACATACATGTTAGATAAGCCTATTGATGAAATAGTCCTTGGTGAAGACGGGAAGGTTGTTGGAGTACGCTCAGGGAATGAGATAGCTAAGTGTAAACAAGTATACTGTGACCCCAGCTATGTGCCCGATAGGGTTCGCAGGAAGGGCAAAGTTATTCGCTGCATTTGTCTTCTAGACCACCCTATTGCTAATACAAAAGATGCATTATCTACACAGATAATTATTCCTCAGAAGCAGGTTGGTAGAAATTCAGATATTTATGTTTCCTTGGTGTCATACACTCATCAAGTGGCTCCTAAAGGCTGGTTCATTGCAATGGTTTCTACTACTGTGGAGACTGAAGACCCAGAATTGGAGATCAAGCCAGGCTTGGAGTTACTAGGGCCAATCAGGCAGAAGTTTGTTAGTGTCACTGATTACTATGAACCAATTGATGATGGGAGCCAAAGTCAAATCTTCATATCTGAGTCCTATGATGCTACAACCCACTTTGAGACTACCTGTCTAGATGTACTAAAGATCTACAAGAGAGGCACTGATGAAGACTTTGATTTCTCCAAAGTGAAGGTGGAACTGGGAGAGGAGGAGCAGTGAACTCTCACCTACCTATGTATATTTGCTTGTTAATTTAAACATTTGTTTATATCTGGCTATAAAATGAATTGTTTTTTAGGGTTCTTGGGTAAACATCATAGAGAATGTATGTATGTAAATCGCTCCATTATCTAATTGCATTAATTTTATTTCTACCAGAAGTGATTTAAATGATATAAGAATGTTATTTATAGGAATTTATTCTCCATTTAAGATTGCTTTTATAATTTAAGATTTACATTGCAAGAAATGATTGCACACTTGGTAGAAACATGGGAAATGCATTCCATTTCAATACTTTTGGATCCAGTATCCATATCATATATTACAACTTATTGAATGCTCACTTTACATTTAAATGTTTTGTGTAAGATCAAAAAATAAAGTTACAACATAAAATTTACAGCTTTTTATTTTTATAACAGATGTTCTTATGAAGATAAAACAGTTATCTATCTTGAAAATCGTTTTACAATTTTAATAAATAACAATCCTACAGTTTTTATAATAATGACTTAAATTTAATACAATACAGGTAGTCATTTCTACATCCAATGAATATTTTGTCGTTAAAAACAGCTGGAGATGAGAATGTTTCATTTGGAAATTGATATTCTGATATTATGGTGCCATTATCTGTACTTATCACGCACATTTTTCCATTTGTTGATGTTGCTATTATAGCAGTGTTATCTAAACAGCAGGGTGTAGCATAAACCGGTGAGGTCATCTCAGTCCGCCAGTGTAAACTTGAACGAAAGTTTTTCACAGTGATGCTGTACACTCCATTGTCATGACATCCAAATATAAACTGCCAAGTTAATGCATCCAAATTTTTTATATACACTGAAGAAAAAATGTTACCCCTCGCACCTTCATATTTCCACACCTTAAAAAAGAAATAAAAATGGCTTATATCATTTAACATGGTCGTAATCCAATGTATCCATATTTAGTGCAAGTGGTATTCTTTGAATCAAATGCGATTTAGAAATATGTTGAATCAGAATTTTGTTTTTGAGTTAGTCAAGTAGAAAAAGAAAATGTTGATTGGAGATATAAATCCATAACATTCATGATATAAGTTATCTATGTTAATAATTTGGTCACATTATCTTATCAAAGACTTGCAAAATCAATTGCTACATATTACTGCAACAGGTTGGAATATTGCTATTGTCACACTAGTTGTCAACCGCGACTATCCACGCATAATTTAAAAAAATAACGTAACTATTTATTAATTTCATTAAACTTAAAATTTTGCATTTATAATAGTAAAATATCGTTTGCCTCCTGCTCCAAGAAAAAGCTTATTTGCTCTAATTTTTTTTTTCTTTAGTGCAAGACGCAAACCAGTAAAAAACGACAAAGTTTTTATACATGCGGTAAAACCTCACAGGAACAGATAACCAAAAAAAAACGTTGAATTGTTGTTTGATAAAGTGGTGTAAAAAATCTTCGCAATTACCTTGATGCCTTTCTCTACAGTTCTACAATGCACGTCACCGTTGACCTCCGCGAATACGACGTACTTGTCATCGTCGTATAGCGCGGGGCGCGCGAACACCGGGCTGGCGAGCTTGCCGCGCCACGCCGCGCGCCGCGCCCGCGTGTCTATGCCCGCGCACACGCCCGACAGCGTGCCCACCATTATGTACCCGTTCTTAGCCAACACTGTGTCCGCTGATATCGCTTGTTCCGCCACTTGAATTGTTTGTTTTATTTCACCGTTCTATAAAAATAAATTTTTCAAACTGTACTCACAATTAAAAATGAACCTTTACATCATTTTCGCCTTTTACATTAATAATCATAGACTACATATCTAAGAAACTGTCGTTTTAAGGACTGTAGGTCAAACAAAAATAGGAAAAATTAGCCATTGTGGATATAAGTAATAGTTATAGTTGCTTTAGAAAAATGTAAATTTATCAGAATTGTCATGTTTCGCGTTTTGTTATTAGTAGTTTTATAAACATAAAAGCACCGCCCAGAGATAATTCTGTTATTTACAATATGACCATGTAATGATTAAAGTTCATTGCCTTAATAATGCAGTGCATCCATTCTTAAGACAATGATAAAAAAGATTCTATTAACTATTAAACCTACTTATTGAGCTATATAAAATGTTTTTTTAAAATCATTACCATAGCATCAAGGCATCGAACAATCCCGTCATATGAAGCAACATAGATTACTCCTCGGATGTAGCTCGCTTTACTTTTTATCATATATCTAACATTCGTCCTCCAGATTTCTTGACATTTGTGTATGGTGAAACAAACAATAGTGCCGTCATAGGAGCCGACTACGCCGCAAGGACCGCGCACTCCGCCGTCGAAGCAATGTATCGAAGCCTCTATGCGGGAATTCAGTTTTATCTGACCTTGTAATCTTCCACTCTCTGTATCGATCACGGCTATTTTCCCAGAGTGACTACAAACGGCTACAAACACCTTACTGAAATAAAAAAAAATACACATACTAATAAATGCGAAAGTTTCGATTGATGGATGTTTATTACTAAGTAACTCCAGTATGACTTAACAGATCTTGCAGAATATGGTGTGCTTAATAAATTGTATTTTAAATTCCGCACGACTGATTTCGCTGGCAAAAGCTAGTTATACAATAATTTGTACCTTAATTTTCCTATGCTTATTTTAAAAAATATTGTGTTATTTAAAAATTAGCAGAATGCATTTTTTTTGTTTTACTCATTTCAATAGGTATACAATACTAGTAAATTATGACCTATGGCAGTAACGTATTAAAAATGCGTTAAAAAAGCACACAGGCATTTCCAGAAATTAAAAAAAGTGTTTTAAAGATGTATTAAAATTTCAACTTACTTTTTATATGGACATAATGTTGGTGACGCATCAACACATTTCCCTGTATCAAATTTCCATAATTCTTGAAATTCAACAAGATTTCTATCCAATTCTAAAACTTCACTTAAAGCATACGCTAATCTTTTCGATCTAAAATCTGGTTTTTTGGTTCTTTTCTTTGATTTTATTTCCTCATAAGAATAATCTTTTTCAACTAGTTGTACAATATCTTGAATTGTTTTATTATTGGATATTAAATATGGTAGTATAAAATTGCCTAGCTGAGGATACGTATGTGATAGTTTATTGCACATTGCAATAGCTAGAAAAGAGGTACCTCCTATAGATTGATAATTTTTGTTCTTTATTTCTTCAATTGGTAGCATTGTTTTTAACATTGAAGTGAGTTCTTCTAAGAATGCATTCGTTGCAGGGATTGTCGGTTTATTCAAATCATTCTCAAACATTGTAGATAGGATCTGTTTAGATGTCTTTCCATGTAAGTTGGTTGGTAAATTATCAACCTTGATAATTTTATCTGGCCAATGTTTTTCTTCTAGTTTACCTTTTATAAGTATAGAAAGGTCATGGCTTTTGATTGTTTCTGATGAATAATATAAAACGAGCAGCATTAATTTCGGCAACCAAATACAGGAGCAGGTTTTAACTTCGGAGCACTGCATTACAGTGTTTTCGATGTATTGTAGATTGGTTTTGTTACCAAATCTTTTAACGATATCATCTTTACGTCCTCTATAGTAAACGGTGCCATTGCTCACTTCGCCTATGTCTCCAGTGTCCACAAATTTAAGAGAGCATTCTTCATTTGAACCTGGTCTTTTGTTGTTTAGAATATAACATTTTCTTGTGCTACTCACTGGAAACAGAAAAAAACTTGCCTTAATATAAATCTTTGAGGATATGATTTAAAGATTGATTCCTTCAAGTACTGGAAAAAAAGAAATCAAAGAAAAACCAACTGGCTGTCACATAGAGCTTAATATCTTCATATTGAATAGATTTTTTTTATAGTTCATCATATTTTTAATATTTGAAATGTAATTATCACACTTACCTAATATAATTTTACCAGAACCATTACCACTAGAATTCTTAGAATCAATGTGTAATTGAGTTTCCGAGAGGCAGTTACCTAGTGGTACTTCACGATCTGTGGTTATTTTATTTAAGTCTAACTCAGCAACACAAGCCCAACAGGACATTTCTGTAACTCCATACAATGTGAATATTCTACATGTGTTGTTGACATGCTTCAATTCCCTTAATCTTCTTACACCATTCAGTGGCTCACCTCCAAGTGCTAATATCTTAAGTGTTGAATCAGTACTTAAAATTTTATTTTTAATATCACAGTTTGAATGCTGGAAGAATTTTGATGGTGTAGTTTGCCAAACTGTTATTGAATACTCTTTTCTATGAGGAAATAAAATATCAATATATTCAGGGGCAATTAAAAGTGATGCACCATTTTTGAATGCTAAGAGAATTTCAACCATTGATGGATCAAATGTCAACGGTGTTGAAAAGTATATAACATCAGAGGAATCTATGTTAAACAATTTAGTTAAGTCATCTATGTTTGGTTGAATACATTGCACTGGTACTTGGACATGTTTCTTCTTTCCTGTGCTCCCTGAAGTTGATGCAATAAAACAATGTTCTATTACCCATTTCTTGGTTAGTAAATTGTTACTCTCTTGTTTAAAAAAGTTAATAGTGTAATCAAAAATAACAATAGTTTTATCAGGTTTTTTTTCACATAACTTCATAGAGTAATCTTCATTGGTATCTTGTATGGAGATGATAATCTTAAACTTAATATCATTTATTTCATTTTCAATACTTTGAGTCGGATCCAAGAACATGAAAGAGTTACAGCACTTATGGACTCTGGAAATTGAAAGCAACAAATGTAAATATATTGTAAAAATATTACCATACATATACATCCTTGTAACAAAACGCTAATTTTTCATAAGAGAGGAATTATGTGTTTCTAATTTTCCAATACATCTGATATATACATGTCAGTACATTTTGATCAAGTCTTGATAAATTACTAAACCAATACTTTTCATCAAGACAATTAATCAGTTATAGCAATAACAAAAATTTATCAAAAACTCACGCAGCTATAGCACAAGGAACTATTACATTTCTGTCAGTTACCAATCCAACAACTTCTCTATTACAATCTAGTTGTAAAAGAATTTGAGAAATATATTCACAGACGCCGAATAACTCTGAATATGTGTAAGTATTATAGGTTTCATTTTTATACTGGCGTACGGCTTTTTTGGAAGGATTAACTGCACAGGTTTTAATAAAAACATCATAAAAACCACGTTTGGATTTCATTGTGAGAAAATTACTACGATACCAATAGATTACTTATTTTATGTCTAGACAAACTAAAATAAATAATTTCTGCGACTCGCCATTACACTATTTTTTGTTCATATTAAAAAGAGTTAGAAATCAAATCATATTCAATATTTTGTTATGGGTAAACAAATCTAATCTAATGACATTGACATTTCAAACAATGTTGCACTATCTAAATGTATTTCTCTTTTTTTCACTTCTTGCCCTTTTATATACTTTTTGCTTCTTTCTTTAAAAAAATGAATATTACTTCAAAATAGAATTAAAAATAGAACTTTTAAAAGTGATAAGTTAGTTATATTTAGTGTTCACATATTAACAATTTGTAGATTACTGAACTTTTATCTAAGTTAACTAAAGTCGTTTAGTTCGCTCTCGTGTTCGTTCACCAAAACTATTATAAAAAAAAAAATCGTATGTAACTGTTGTAGATATCACAGATAGTTGATGAAAATGATTTAATCATTAAAATAAATTACTGTGTGAGTTAATTCATCCACAGTTGTACGTTATGTAGAATTGGATGTATTGCTAAATTACTTGCTACAGTTTATAATGACGATAAAATGTGAGTTGTTTATTTGGAAATAAAATGACTTAATTTTGGAATAAAAGCGTTGCTTTTAAAAAACTTTGGCAAGTAGTTACATATACTTTAACTTTTAATGTCATCAATGTGTTCAATTTGAGGTCAACGCAACGCAACGCATGCATGTGATAGATGTCTAGACGTATTGCGCTATCCT
This sequence comes from Papilio ambrax, assembly GCA_018231605.1. Lineage (NCBI taxonomy): Eukaryota > Metazoa > Arthropoda > Insecta > Lepidoptera > Papilionidae > Papilio > Papilio ambrax. The sequence goes on from DVQG01000270.1 coordinate 14,361, forward strand.
AAATATCAGTATCGTGCTTTAGACATTTTAGGTATGGCTTGATAGTTCTATTCTCTAAATTAATAACGCTTTCCCGCTTTCCTTTAAAAAGTTAAAAACGTACTTCGTCTTATGTATTTTTAATATTTAGTATTTTGTTTTTATTCATCCATTATTTCTGTTTTAAAAATATATAATCAGCGAAAAAGTTATTATTTTTAACTTTTACTCTAAAGTTTTCTAAATTTGAAGAAGATTACAGACAAAATGTAGCGCAGAGGCTCTGCGGCGGTGTTGACCTAAAACTTATTCGGCAAATGAACGGGCCCAATCAATTAGGGGCGGTCAGCGATCCGCCAGAAAACGGGGCAGCGCGCGCGCTCTCTAAAGAAACTTGGAAAATGATTGTGAGGGGGGGGGGGGGCAAGGAAAAGTGTTGCGACACGACTGGAAATCCGATTGCGTTGAAATAACTGTTGTAACTTTTTGAACGAATTTAACCTTTAACAATTGAATTTTCTTACAAGAGTTGTTTAACAATAAGAAAGCTACGTAACCTAGCATAGATAGGTTTTATCGTGTGATGGGTTTACCTTGCCTACACAATCATACAACACCTACTGTTATCTCAGTTTTTTTAGAGAAGTTAAGAGAGAAGGCAATACATTTTTTTAAATATTTGGGCATAGAAACCCTCGGCCATATACAAATATGTATGTGATTACCTACATTTTTCGTACTTTTAGTTTTATGAAACTAGATTATATCCGTTGAAATTGAATATTGTTTAATCGGAGTGCAAATAGCGTCGCTACTTGCGATAGAGCGCTAAGGTTGTATAAAGCACAATGCAAGCACCACTAGGGAGGAGGGTGCGTGCGGCGCGGCATCGATCGCGCGGGGCGGCGCGCACTCTGCTCACTGCTCAGTGCTCAGTCCGCCGGGGCGGCCGGCGAAAGCGCGCGTGTGATGCGCTGCCGCTGAGATGGCCGGCGCTCGGGCGCTCGTGGCCGCCTGCTGCTGCTGGTGGTGGCTGGCAAAAGCCGCCGGTGAGTACTACTATCTAATATACATTTTTAATTAATAACTTCAAAAAGTGTCAAAACAGCTGATTTGTCTCAAATTACCGAAGAATTCACGTGCCGTCTTGGCCTTAAGAACACGAGTGCTTTACCGTATTTTATATCCGCAATCAACCCCCGTGTGACATTACTGATAAAATTAATTACTACATTTTCATACAGAGTTTATGTGTTTTGTAGACAAGAGTAGAGCTTAGATTTTTTTTAGGTTATTTTCATGTTATGTATACTTTCGTGTAAATATCAATTATTTTGCCATCATGTATTTGCCGCATTTAATTTTTAATAAGATTTATAACTTAAAAGCGTATAACTTACATTAATTTTACGCGAAATGTGTTTAGTTAGTAACTTGAATTTTCCGCGCCTAATTGGAAAATAACGCAACTTGAATGTGTAACCTGTTAAATTTCTAACTATATTTAAAAACTCTAATGTAAAAATTTAGATTAGTTAGTTATAATAATGTTTAAAGTTTGCATCAAAATTATGTAATTTAAAATTAATATGATTTTTAGAACAAGTCATTTATTGGAAATTATTTTATGTAACTGTGGTGTAAGTGCTTAAAACGGTGTAGGTAGATGTAGACGGCGTAGTGTTCGGCGGGCACTACTCGTACATACTACGCGTCGCGTCCTTGCCTCGACCACTGCCGGCAAACGTCGCCCGGCATTACGTCATACGCTAATCTGACATCTGCGTAAATATTGATAATTATCACGCCACTTTGCCGCGAGGAAGTTAGATAAATGCAAGCATGCACCACCTGCCCGAAACTGGGCCTGAATCGTACGATATTAGCTATGCCGCAAATACTATAGCTTATATTACGCCAGATTAGATCAGAACAATACGACACTAAGAAAATGAAATCTTAATTAGCTACGAGCAAATGAAATTTATATTCTTTACATCTGTATTTATAATGCCAAGATTTACTTTATTATGTTTAAATTTTAATCAATCAAATGTAATTATTGGAATTATAAATACAGATGTAA